>CM061136.1:100531373-100712400 GCA_030789695.1 Scilla litardierei
TGGCGTGGTCTCGGTGCATCTTGGTTGCAATTCTTGCCCGTTGGTGGTTTGTGGACATGAGCTTTACGCTGATTTCATTGTCCACGACATCATCAACTATGATGCGGTCCTTGGGATGGATTGGCTTGCGATCTTCTATGCTACGATCGACTGTCGGAGGAAGAAGGTGGTGTTCGAGATTCCCGGACATCCAGTGTTTGAGTTCAGCCGAGGTAGCAGTTCGCTTGGTCCGGTCAGATTTCGAGCCATGCCGGTAGAGGTTGTGGCTAAGCAGATGGAGCTGGAGAGGCCAGCTGTGGTGCGAGATTTTGATGACGTCTTCCCCGAGGAGATGTCTGGTTTGACACCTGATCGAGCTTTAGAATTTTCTATTGATCTTGTCCCAGGAGCGCAGCCGATTTTGAAGGCACCCTACCGTATGGCACCCGCTGAGCTGGAGGAATTACGGAAGCAGCTGGATGAGCTTTTGCAGAAGGGTTATGTCAACCATAGTGTGTCTCTGTGGGGAGCACCGGTGCTGTTGGTGAAGAAGAAGGATGGTTCGCATCGCATGTGCGTGGACTATCGGGAGTTGAATGCGGTAACCATCAAGAATAAATACATGTTGCCTCGCATCGATGATATTTTTGATCAGCTTGGAGGTTCGAGGGTGTTTTCGAAGTTGGATCTGAGGAGTGGTTATCATCAGCTGAAGGTGAAGAAGGGAGATGTTCCGAAGACAGCGTTCAGGACGAAGTATGGACACTACGAGTTTGTGGTTATGCCTTTCGGTGTAACCAATGCACCCGCAGTTTTCATGAATCTGATGAACCTAATTTTCTACGAATTTTAGATAAGTTTGTCGTTATCTTTATTGACGATATTCTGATCTATTCAAAGTCGGAGGAGGAGCATGCATCGCACTTGAGGACGGTGTTGGAGATTTTGAGGAAGCATCGGTTGTATGCTAAGTTTTCGAAGTGCGAGTTTTGGCTGGACAGAGTTGCTTTTCTCGGGCATGTGGTGACTGGAGATGGTATTTCAGTGGATCCCGAGAAGATCAGGGACATCAGAGAGTGGCCTATTCTACAGTCAGCGTCTGAGATCCGGAGTTTCCTTGGACTGGCTGGTTACTATTGGCGCTTCATTAAGGACTTTTCCCGTATTGCCGAGCCGATGACCAGATTGACGCGGAAGGATGTACCTTTTGTTTGGTCGGGTGATTGTGAGAATGCTTTTGGTGTTTTGAGGGAGAGATTGACGACTGCCCCTATTCTTATTGTGCCTGATCGCAGTGGTGGATTTGAGATCTTTTGCGATGCTTCTGGCAAGGGTCTAGGTTGTGTGTTGCATCAGCACGGGCACGTAGTGGCTTATGCGTCTCGTCAGCTCAAGGTTCATGAGAAGAATTACCCGACGCATGATTTGGAGTTGGCTGCTGTTGTGTTTGCTCTTAAGATTTGGAGGCACTTCCTGCTGAGTGAGAAAGTGAACATCTTCACCGATCACAAAAGCTTGAAGTATATTACTCAGAAGGAGCTCAACATGCGACAGCGTCGATGGTTGGAGCTCATGGCGGATTATGATATTGATTTGCAGTATCACCCTGGCAAGGTGAATGTGGTTCCTGATGCGCTGAGTAGGCTTCCAGCGGTGATGATTTTGACTTCGCAGTGGAGATTGCAGCAGGATTTTTGCGAGTCTGGTGTTGAGATTGTTCTTCCTGGAGAGGCTTCTTCGTTGATGAGTATGCAGATTCAGTCGATGATCGTGGATCGGATCAAGGTTGGCCAGGCCGAGGATCCGAAGCTAGTGAAGATTCGGGAGCAGGTGGAAGCCGGTCTACAGACTGACTTTTTGATTCATGAGGATGGCTCGCTGAGGTTTGGAGCCAGGTTGTGTGTGCCAGCTGGGGATATTAGAGAGGAGTTGATGGTGGAGGCACACAGTTCGCCGTATTCTGTGCATCCTGGTGGGACCAAGATGTACAAGGATCTTCGTCTGAACTTTTGGTGGCATGGTATGAAGAGGAGTGTGGCTCGGAGTGTAGCCAAGTGTTTGGTTTGCCAGCAAGTGAAGGCGGAGCATCAGCGTACGGCAGGGTTGCTACAACCGCTTCCGATTCCAAAGTGGAAGTGGTAGCACATCACTATGGATTTCGTGACTGGACTACCTCGGAGTCCGAAGCAGAATGACGCGATTTGGGTGATCGTAGATTGATTGACCAAATCCACGCACTTTATTCCATTCCGAGTGGGATAGTCCACTGAGGCGCTAGCAAGGAGATATATGGAGGTAAATTCTTTTGCTATCCGTTTTATTTCCTTTTCCTAGTTTAGATAGTGATGTAACGTGAATCGTGTAGGAGGTTGTGCGACTTCACAGAGTCCCTGTGAGTATCGTGTCGGACAGAGACACGAGGTTCACATCTCAGTTCTGGCAGACTTTGCAGAAGAGTTTGGGTACGCGTCTGAGTTTTAGCACGGCGTACCATCCGCAGACGGATGGCCAGTCCGAGAGGACGATTCAGATCTTGGAGGACATGATGAGGGCGTGCATGTTAGATTTCAAGGGTTCGTGGGAGGACCATCTACATCTGGTAGAGTTTTCCTACAACAACAGCTTCCAGGCGAGTATTGGCATGGCGCCTTTCGCTGCTCTTTATGGGAGGAAATGTCGATCGCCATTGAGTTGGGATGACGTTGGTGATCGGGAGCTGTTGGGACCTGAGATGATTGTGGAGGCTGTGGATGTTGTCAGGAACATTCGGGAGAGGTTGAGGATTGCTCAGGACCGTTTTAAGCATTGGGCGGTGCTAAACGGCGTCCTTTGGAGTTTCAGCCGGGCGGCCATGTGTTCTTGAAGATTTCCCCGAATCATGGTGTGATTCGCTTTGGGAAGCGAGGGAAGTTGAGCCCGCGATACATTGGAGCGTTTGACATTCTGGAGAGAGTTGGCGAGGTAGCCTACCGCTTAGCCTTGCCGCCATCTTTGGAAGGAGTTCACAATGTTTTCCATGTGTCGCAGCTTCGTCGATACATTAGCGATCCATCTCATGCTGTGGATTTCTCGGAGATTACCGTTCGCCCTGATATGACGTATGACCATCAGCCAGTGCAGATTCTGGACAGGCGTCAGAAGTCACTTCGGAACAAGGTTGTCAATCTTGTGAGGGTGATGTGGCGACACGGCTCGCCAGGAGAGTCTACTTGGGAGAATGAGGATGAGATGCGAGAGCGTTTCCCACTTTTGTTTCCGGACACGTGAGTTTTGGGAAATTCCGAGGACGGAATTTTTCTTAAGTTGGGTAGGATGTAACGACTGGTTTTCACGTATCTGGATTATTTATATTATATATGTTTTGGTGGATTTTCTCCTTATGCGTGGTTTTCGTCTCCGTGGTTTTCGTTTTCGTTCGTTTCGTTGTGTTTTCCTAGCTTCTTCCGTCGATCGTCGATTTCGGAGTAAGTCATTCGTGACAGGCTTCATATCGGTCGTATCTTATTGTTAGATCAAGCCTAGGAGTCTTAAAAATCAATCCCGGAGCTTCGCGCTCTATTTCGGAACTTTTGTGCATGTTAGCCGGTACAAGAAGGGGAACCGACCGACTAGATGATGATGTAGTCGGTCGGCAAACCTTCATGGACCGACTAGTGGGCTTTGTTAATTATTCAGGAGTTACTGTTTATAGTTAGTCGGTCTAAGAACATTTGTCGACCGACTAGGTTGCAAACTAGTCTGTCAGCAATCGTTCTTTAACCGACTAGCTCTATGATCATTTTTGATACCAAGTACTATTCATTCTTAGTCGGTCTAAGAACGTTCGTCGACCGACTAGATGAGAAACTAGTCGGTCAGTAGTTGTTCTTTGACCGACTAAATCTAAATCCTATTTTTGTACAGGAGTTACTGTTTGGACTTAGTCGGGCTGCGTTGGTCAACCGACCGACTAGTTCCCAAACTAGTCGGTCAGTGTTTGCTCTTTGACCGACTAATTAGTGTCGAAACCCTAATTTCTGGGCAGCCTCCTGCACTTCCTATTTAAACCCCCAAACGTTTTTCTTTTCTTCTTTCATTTCTCCTAAGCCTCCTTCTTCCCCAAATCATCATCCATCTAACCCTAGCCCTCCTCCTTCATCAAGAGCCTATACCCCTCTCCATTTTGGCCGGCCACCACCTCTCGGTCGCCGGAAAACCCCAAAAACCCCCCAAAACCCCATTTCTCCAGATTTTCCCCATCCATTCCAGATCTGAACCCTAGGTTCCCCGGATCGTTTCTTCTGTTCCCGTGCTTGCTCGGCATCATTCTTCCACTCCGATACGGTAATAACTCGATTCTCTTAATATTCTCATAACCCATTGTGTTTTTGGTGAAACCCTAATAAAACTAGGTTGGATGTTTTTCTAATATTGTTTTGCCATGGCAGTGATCTCACCTCCGTAGTTAGCAATTATGTGACGGCCTCGTTGATCGTCATCCTCGGTGCTAGGCAAGTGAAACTTGCCACTTAGGGTTTTGGGCCATGCCTTAGGCCATTTGCTTGTTGTAGGCGTAAAAGAGATTAGGCGACGAAATGATACTCGCCTAGGCGCAATTTCAGGAACTAGCTTGACAACGAAGCTAGAACCGACATTTATCATGTTGCACAACTACCATGTCATGTTTAATTTCCATTAACGGTACGCAAATTAATTGTCATGTCATTGCATTCTTTAAATGTTCCCGTGATTGCGTAGCTCCGCTACACCTTGTGAAATGATTGAGGCTAGGTGCAACCCTATGCCAAATGAAATACGCTCCTGGTTTGTGATCCAGGAAACGAGCTCTTGTGCGGGGCAACCCTCGCTCATTTACTGAGCATCGTGTACAGGGACCCTGGCTCGTTTACACGTGGGTTTTGGGGTAAGAGTTAAGCGGCCATTTAACTGGGAGTCTGCCCGATCAGAAACTGCAGTTGTAAGGCGTAAACTCTGGTTTCTGGGGTAGTGTTAAGCGGCCAATCAGTGTGAATGTCCAACAGTTCAGCTGTAAGGCGTAAACATCTACAAATAACTTAAAACGTGACTAGTGAAAAGATTGAGATTGTTAGTAGCTTGGCTACTCTTGGCATGCCTTGATAAATTGTTCTCTTGCACTTATTGTTTCACCATGTCTTACTTGTGCACTCATGCCATAACTGCCATGTCATGCATACTATAACTGCTAGGTTGTTAGTTTATCTTACTTTCAGTTTCCTTGCCCAAGTCTTTTAGACTTGCTGACATGTGCCCCTTTACTCTTTTGGGTGACACATGTTAGATCCTGAGCCTGAGTTCGTTGTTGAGGACGAGGTGTTTGCTGACACCGAGCCCGAGCCTGTGTTTGGCGAGGAGTACGTGGACACTGGGGACCAGTCCTAGTGTCTTCGTTGAGCTTTTCCCTTTTGTTTTAGACTGCTGTAGTTGTCGGTGTGCAGCACCTATACTTTGTTATGTTTGTCCTTGTTGGCCTTGTTCTGGGCCTTTAGACTCCTTCTTTGAGCCTGGTGGCTTTTCTGGATGTTGAACTTAATAATTTTAATGTTGGACAAATTCTGAGATTTGAGATTTTATTTCTGTCTCTCCTTGTGTTATTATTGTTGTTCTGTTTGTGGTTACAGGGACCTGCTTATGTTTTATTGACGCTTATCGGGTTTGCGGCTTCACAGCTCCACTCTCAGGCGGACCTTTTCATGTCTCGCCTCTATTTTAGGGAAGCGGGGCGTGACAATAATATCCTAAGAGAATAAGTTAACTGGTCAAAATAGTTGGTTAACTGAATATCAGCTCAAATTCTAATTGATAGACTAAACAATGTTCTCATTGACATTAAAGTGTCCTTCTTAACACTGACTCAAGGACAATGACTTCCTTGTAGCCCTAGACCCAACACAATTCAGTCCACACTATGTGGAACTTCGTGCAAACTGTTTGGCTCGAAGATGAATGCATGAGCAAAGCAAGACTATGTATCATAACCGGATCTTGAGACGAGTAACTTGTTGAGCACACTCAAGGTTGCAAAGCTCAAGCATTTGGATACATGAGATGTTTGTATGGCTATTATTTGTGTTGAAATGTGTAATACTTAAATGAGATTTAGACATGAAATAGGCATTAAGGAAAGTCAATTGAGAAAGAAAGTTTTTTATATCATTAGTAAAGGCGAAAATAGGAGGAACTAAAAATTTGACATATTTGATGTCCTGATTTCGAGATAATCGTTATACAAAAGGAATAGATTGTCCTACGTATTGGAAAAGAGCAATTGTTGTTTCTTGGAAAATAGAGGACGTCTAACACATTTTGGCGAATGTCGTTACTTTGCTTCTGAAGCAATGAATAATTTGTATAATGAGACTGTATTAGGTGGTAATACATGAATGTGCAAGTCATGAAAAAATTATCTTTAGCAAAATAGACTAGGCCGTATTGAAGAGAAAAGACTTGACAAGTCACATAAAGAGAGGGCTTTTGACCTCTCGTATTATGAGTCGAAAGACACTTGTAAGTCTTGTCTCAAAGGTATGATGGCCAAACTCCCTCTGTAAGACAGTGGGAGTATGAGTTGGAGAACTCACAGTCTTGTACATACGGATGTATTCAGACCCAAGTCTAAATTAGCCTAGATAAGTCATACTTATTTTATTACGACAAGTGCTCTTGATGAAGCACAAGTCTGATAAAATAGAGTATACAGTGACAGAAGTATTTAAACTGCTTCGATCAGATCGAAGAGTCGAATACATAGCTACATAATTCTTGCGTGATTAAAAAAATGTGATTTTCTCTTAGGTTAAGTCTCTTAGCACATCGGTGTGTTGGAGAGCACGAATCGCACCTTTTTAGACATTGTGCGATACATTGCAAGTGACTTTGAGTTACAATCCTCCCTCTGAGTTAAGTCTCAGATAGCCTAGGTTTTTGATAAGGTTCTGTGATGACCTTATAAATATGATATTCCTACAATTAATCGTTAGGAAGTTAAAGGATTACTAGAGTCTCGTGAGATGAAAAGTCGAGTAAGACATCATAGTTGATGATGGCCTAGACAACTTCCAAAATGCCATTCGGAGTCGTGACTCTAAAAAATGGCTTGATGCAACCCGAAAAAGGTTCGTGCATGTAAATAAAGTATGGACTTTAGTTTACGTATCCAAGGAAATTTTTTCCTTTGGCTACAAGTGAATTTTCGAGACAGAAGATTAGTGCAGATGGAAATTAGTGAAGTACAGGTTATGCTAGTTGAGAATAGTCATTATTACGACTCCTATAAATGGATTGTGATGAAATTTTCTTGCCAACAGATGTGTATAGATTTATCCAGATTAGACTCGATGTAAATGCTCATGATGACCATGAAAACTGGACCATTCATGTACAGTCTGTTTTCTAAATAAGATTTAGAAGAACAAACTTATATGAATCAGCCAGAGAGTTTTCAAGGTCAGTAGGAGTGAATAAAAGGCATGCGAGGCATCAAGGAGCCGGAACATGTGTTTTGATTAAGTGGTCAAAAGAGTTTGACATTTTATCAGAAACGATTATGAACCGTGCAGATGACCGGTGACTATTTTGAAGCATTCTCGTAAGTACGAAAAGGATATCGTTTTAAGTCTCAAGTGAGTACATTGAGTTGGATGAGATCCAGGCAAATTAAATATATGGATTCCAAGAGACCAAGGAAATTATTTGGATGAGATTCAAATGTGTGGTCTAACATGAACATAGAAACTCCTTAAGTTTATAACTAAAGACAGTTTAGTAGATTCACTCACAAAGGCTCTGCCACAAAAAGTCTAGAGAGAGTTATGTGTAAATGCAGTATGAGATACCAGGATAAATGGGCCTGAGTGCAAATGGAATATGTTGGAAGATTGGTATGCCCTCGAACTCGAGGCAATTTTTCTCTATGTAAGTGTATAAACATCTTGTTCAAAATTACAGTAAGTTGTATGGTAAGAATTTATCTAAGTTAATAATAATGTAGTCAACATTAAAACTTAAGTAAAGTTCTGAGACTTAATGCGAGGTTAAACAAGTATCGAAATGAGGATCTCGATCATGGAGAATTGTTTGACTGTTAGTAGCATAAGTCTAAAATCGTTCGTGGTCATAGATGTTTCGAGAAAAGGATATCGAAACATCGGATAGACCATTGTGTCTTTGTCTTCACCATGGAATGGTGACGATGATCTCATGGTCGTTCGACTTGGCGAAGTCGGAGACGAGACACAGGTGCTCATTGGAGAATGAGTTCACTGAACGACCCAACGAGAATTATCACATGGTTAACATAACTAATCTGTCAGTGATAACTCTCAGTGCTGATAGACAAGTTGGTCCTTAGACTTGAGGTCATTATACGAACTTGTACGTGAACGGTGTCACTTAGATTTCTGACCTAGCTTCGAGGCAAGGCCTATCGAAAGGTCTTTAGTTGGGTGACACTTGAAGCATTTAAGGAGAGTAATGACCAAGAGATAATTCATCTCTCACATTATGGGGAGTTAGTGTTGCATAGGTTGGTTCTGTCTTTAGTGAAAAACTTTGGCCAAAGTATGTTGGAAGAAGTCCAACATTATTTGACTAAAGACCGATGAGACTAACCAAATTCAAGCTATTGGTGTTGACAGTTTGACCGTACCTTAGGCTTGACTAGGCGACATAGTTTTGACGAAGGGACTAAAACTACAGCATTCATCACAGACACAGTCAGGGTGGTCCCGATAATACTCATGTCAATGAGTTAACCATATAATTATTGTTGAGGGATGTATACCCTCAGTTCATTTGTATTTGATGCAAATGGTTTTTTAATATTAGATGTGGAAATTTTACATATGATGCAAAGGATATTAAATATGTCGTAAAATATTTACATACATATTTAATATAATAAACGTGTGGAAAGTGTAACCTGGATGACAGGATCGTCCCCGTCTAAATGCAGGTTCAAACCGCGTCAAAACGGACTCCAAACGCACAAAAAAGAGCCAAAACAGGGTTTTAGCCCATTAAGGGCATTGCAGGTAGGGGCCCGCATCCATAGGCACCCGACCCGCGGGCCGCCCAGCCCGCCAGGCGGTCGGCCACATGCCTGCGCCCGCCAGGCGGGGCCCACCCGCTTCATGCGGGCGGGGCCTTGCCTGCATGCATGCAGACGCGTGCACAGCATGCGCCCGCGGGGCGCATGCAAGGCACGCGCCCATGCTTTATGCACACCCTTGCGCGTGCGCTGCACGCATAGAGCACGTTGGGCCCACATGGGGGCCCCACGGCTTAGGGTTTTGTGCCATCTCATGGCGGCTGCAGGTTTTGTGAAAACTACGTTTGGGCTGATTTTTGGAGCATCGTTTGAGTGACGTTTCTTCATACGCGTTCACCATTCAGTGCTCTTCGATTTGATAGGTTGTATCACTTGTGAAGCTCAATGGTGAGTAAGAAAAAATTCGCTAAAGATTGCCTTTGTGAAAGGCAAACTTTAGTTGATTTTTTCCACTCCATATCTTTAGTCCCACATCGGATATGATGAGAAGGGGAGGGGTCAGCCGCCTATATAAATAGGGGCCAATTCCCCTCCTTGAAACTCGCACCAAGTCTCCAAATCCGAGAAGCTCCCAAAAGTTTAGAGTACACTCAGATTAAGACTTAAATTAATAATTCCCTCTCTCCCTAAACTCTTCCTTGCTCCTGATCGGGCTCTAGCAAAGCTATGAAGGAGTTCGGATCGGATCCGAAGTCTTGACGAAGGATCCACTCAAGGTGAAACTTTCTTCGGTACGTGGTTGGCTTAGCGACAAGGGTGTTACTCGCCTCGGGACACGGTGCGGTTTGGGAAGCAGTTCTGCTCGGGATGAGGTGCGGCTCGGAATGCGGTTCAGCTTGGGAGAAGCGGTGCGGGGCCAAAGACACGTTGTTGAAAATGACACTTCGTATTCTGCAGAAAAAAAGTGAAAGGTATGTAGTTTAAATAATTCATTCGTTTATAATTGCAAATGTTAGATAGATCTATCCTTAGGGGTTGGTTAGACCCAACCCCGGTATAGTATAGATCTTGGCTAGGGTTGTTTCTTTATGGCTTAAACTTAAAACTGTTTTAAGTATATTTTTTCGCTGCTTGTTTGATCTCGTCGTCCGTCCGACTTAGGCCGGACGTCGATTTTATTGCCCTAAGGACCTAGAAAACCCTACAGTGGTATCAGAGCCAGTCTACATGATCTATGTTTTGCAATTATAAAATATATGCGATAAAACATGTTTCTCCATGAGATGGAGGTTTTATTTAAACTATTAAATTCTCGTTTTCATGTGCTGAATTTCGAAAAATTGTTTTTGAAAATTAGATCTAATGATAAAATCATGAGATAATTTTAATAAGTTAGATCTTTAAAATTATATGATAATTTTGATGTAACTTAGATTTATGAGATGATTTTAAGTTGCATGCTTAGCTAAATTGTTTAGTTGATATTTTTAATGGTTAAATTGTTCTTCTTTATTATGTGATAATACAAGAAAGACTTTTGGGATAGCCATTAAAAGCTTTAAGAAAAGTATATGATAATTTTTGAAGGACATGCTATGATTTAAAAATGTTGCAACACATTAAACTCCTAATACATAATTAGGGAAGCGCTCTTCCATAATTATTATTTCAATTGTTCTAATAATAATTTTGAACAAAAGGCTATGATTTAAATTGTTGCAACTTGAATTTTAAAGGCCTAATACATGATTAGGATAGCACCTTAAAAATTCTTATAGTTGATAAGGACATTAATAAAAGTTATTAACCAGTCCTAATAATTTCGACTTTTAGGATTCAACTAGTTGATAGGATGAACTAGTTTTAATAAAGCCAATTCTAGTCGGTGGCACACATATGAATAATTAGTTTCCTTCAATAGACCATGATCCGATCTAGTGTTTTTAACTAGTGTTGTGGATCACCCTAGCCCGACTGGGGATAGTGATCTTGGCCTAACCAAATCCTTGGTTGTGTTCTGCTGGACCATAAGGATGCGAATTATGATTATGTGACACCATCGATTACATCTAGTCAATTACGTTAAAATTCTTCTTCAAGGTTAGTCGTAGCCCTCCTTGTTTTTGGATTAAGGGACTAAAAGACGCCTGTCATGGTTGTTAAGTCTCCTCAAGCTATGACATGGTCTCTTTTAGAAACCGACTCCACCATAAGTGACTATGGGTAAAAACAATAGGGAGTCACATGTAATGTGATTGATAATGAGTTTACCTACCAACTGCAGAGTCGATCAGCTTGTTGAGTCTCCTCGAGATTGTGAAGCTCAGGGTGGTTGTGTCTCTCTCCAATTAAATAAATATATTCATTCATCTATATGGCTAAAGATGATCACAGAAATAATAGGAGGATATAGTTGAATAAAAACCATTTTACCTATATTAAAAAATCTTGAACATATGCTAAACTAAGGTAATTCTATGTTTTACCAAAGTGGAATCCAAAATCATAATATCCTTAAAAGTAATAAGTCAACTGGACAAAATGATTAGTTAAGGAATATTTGTTAAACCAAACTATATTCTCACTAATATTAAAAGTGTCCTTCACAGTACTGAGTTAAGGACAATGATTTCCTTAAGCTCAAAAGTCTAACAAAATAAAAGAACGCTACTTAAAACTCGCCCATATGAACATGGGCAGCTTAAACATACTGATGTTCAAAGCATGTTTCTTCGTATAACTTGTTGAGTCTCCTCAAGGTTGTGTGGAAAACAGTTTCAATCCGCAAAGTTTGAAACTTCGATCAAACTGTTTGACTCGAAGATGAGTGTAAGAGTGGTGCAAGACAATGTATCCAAATTAGATCTTGAGACGAGCAAATTGTTGAGTCTCCTCAAGGTTGTAAAGCTCAAGTGTTTGGATGCATGTGATGCTTACATAGCTAATATTTGTGTTAGGACATGAAATGTCTAAATGTGATTTTGAAAGGAGAAGGCACTAAGGAAAATTCATTCAGAAAGAATATTTGGTTTATCATAAGACATGGCATAGTAGGAGGAACTAAAAATGCGACATGTTTCATGTCTAAAATTTCAGAATAATTGCAAAGGAAGATAGTCTCAGTTATTGGCTAATGAACAAAAGTTGTCTTTAGGCCAAATGGAACTTCTATCGCACTTGGGAAATGTCGTCACATTACTTTAGGAGAAATGTTTTGATGTGATTATAATGTATAACAATGGTGTATTAAGAGTTAATACATGAATACGCAAGTTAGTAGCAAATCTTATACGGCAAAATAAAACTAGGCTGTACCGAAGAGACTAAGCTTCACAAGTCACTTAAAGAGGGGTCTGACCTCTCGTATTATGAGTCGAAAGACACTTGTGAATCTTGTCTCAAAGGTATGATGGCCGAAATTCCATCTGTAAGACAGTGGGAGAATGAGTTGGTGAACTCGTAGTCTCGTACATACAGATGCACCTGGACCCAAGTCTAAATAAGCTAAGATAAGGTATTCTTATTTTATTACGACCCGTGTTCTTGATGAAACACAAGTCTGATAAAATAGAGAACACAATGACAGAAGTATTTGAATTGATTTGATCGGATCGAAGAGTCAAATACTTAGCTATGTAATTCTTGTGTAACTAAAAGAAAATGAGTTTTTCTCTCAGGTCAAGTCTTTTAATACATCGATGTGTTAGAGAGCATAAATTGTACTCTGTTAGACTTAGTGTGATACATGGCTAGTGAGTCTGAGTTACAATCCTCGTTTTGGGTTAAACCCAGATAATAATGCCTAGGCATTTGATAAGGTTATGTTAGAACCTTATAAATATAATATTCCTCAAATTAACCGTTAGGAAGTCACAAGGTTACTCGAGCCTCATGAGACGACGGAGTCGAGTAAAACGCCATTACTGATGATGGCCTAGTCAACTTCCAAGAATCCATTCGGAGTAGGGACTTTGATAAATTGCTTGATGCAATCCAAAAAAGGTCTGTCTACGTAAATAAAGTATGGACTTTAGTTTACGTGCCCAAGAAAAGTGTTTTCTTTGGATGCAAGTGAATATTCAAGAAAGAAGATTAATGCAAATGGAAAATAGTGAAGTACAAGTAATGCTGGTTGAGAACGGTTATCATCAAAACTCCTATAAACGGATTGTGATGAAATTTTCTCGCCAACAGTTGTGTACAGATCTATTTGGATCAGACTCGATATAAATGCTCATGATGACCACGAAAACTGGAAAATATATGTTTTCTAAATATGATTTAGAAGAACGAAATTATAGAGTTTTCAAGGTCAGTGAGAGTAAATAAAAGGCATGCGAGGCATTAAAGAGCTGGAACATATGTTTTGAAAAAGTGGTCAAAGAATTTGACACTTTATCAGAAATAATTATGAACCGTGTAGATGACTAATGACTATTTTGGATTATTATCGTAGAAGACGATAAGCCGGATGAGATCCAGGCAAGACAAAACTTTATGGATTCCAAGAGACCAATGAAACGATTTGGATGAGATTCAAATCTGTGATCTAATAGAAACTTAGAACCCCTTAAGTATATACAGTAGACAGTTTAGCAGATCCACTCACGAAGACTTTACAACATGAAGTCTAGAGAGACTCATATGTAAATATGGTATGAGATACCTGGATAAATAGGCCCGAGTGCAAGTGGGAGATGTAGCGAGATGGGTTTGCCCTCAAGGCAATTTATCTCTATGTATGTGTACAAACGTCGTGTTCAAAATAACAGTAAGCTGTTTGGTAAGAATTTACCTAATTTAATTATAATATAGTCTTCATTAGAACTTAGGTATAGACCTGAGACTTAATGCGAAGTCAAACATGTATCAAGATGGAGTACTCGATCATGGAGAATTGTTTGACCGATTGTAGCATAGGTCTAAAAACGTTCGTGGTCATGGATATTTCGAAAAAAGGATATCGACACATATGATATACCATTGTGTCTTAGTATTCACCATGTAATAGTGACGATGATCTCATGGTCGTTTGACTTGGCAAAGTCGAAGACGAGACATAGTGCTCATTGGAGAATGAGTTCACTGAAGGACCCAATAAGAGTTATCATATGGCTTATATTGACCAATCTGTCAATGATAACTCTTAGTGATGATAGGCACGTTGTTTTTTTGACTTGAGATCATTGTACGAACCTGTGCATGAACGGTGTCACTTAGTTCACTGATGTAGCCTCAGGAAGGCCCCGTTTAAAGGTCTTTGGTTGGATGAAATTTGAAGTGTGAGAGGAGAGTAATGACCAAGATATGATTCGTCTCTCTCGATCAAGGGGAGTTAGTGTCACACATGTTAGTTCGATCTTTAGTAAAAACTCTGGCCAGAGTGTGTTGGAAGAAGTCCAACATTATTTAACTAAAGATCGATGGAGACTAACCAAGTTCAAGCTAGTAGGGTTGACAGTTGACCATACCCTACGCTTGACTAAGTGACATAGTTTTAACAAAGAGACTAAAACTGCGGTATTCATCACAGTCACAGTCATGGTAGTCCCCACAATACTCATGTCAATGAGTTAACCACATAAGTATGATACCGAAACAGTGACAGCACCTGCTGCTCGTGGTCATTGTCGTCCCCACCTATAGTAGGGTCAGGTTGTAGGGTCTCACATAGAGTGAGAACTTCGTCAAGTAATATGTAGAAATTAGGGAGAAAATGCATTTGATGCCAGGCATAGAAAAATGCAAAGAGTTTGCAGTTAGCTTGTAGAATCAAGATAAATGATCCTGGGTGCAAGTGGGAGATGTTGAGAGATGTATGCCCTTAGTTCATTTGTATTTGATGCAAATTGTTTTTTAATATTAGATGTGGAAATTTTGCATATGATGCAAATGGAATTAAATGTGTCGTAAAATACTTACGTACATATTTAATATAAAAAACACATGAAAAGGGTTACCTGGATGATGGGATCGTCTCGGTCTAAATGTAGGTTCAAACCGCGTCAAAAACGGACTCCAAACGCACAAAATAGAGCCAAAACAGCCTTTTAGCCCATTAAGGGCATTGCGGGTCAGGGCCCGCATCCGCTGGCGCCCGACCCATGGGCCGCCCAGCCCGCAAGGGGGCGGGCGCACGCCCTTGCCCGCCAGGCAGGGCACGCACGCTTCGTACGGGCAGCGCCCCGCCCGCTTGCACTCGGACACGTGCACAGTACGTGCCCAGGCACACGCACTGCACGTGCAGATCACGTGGAGCCCATGTAGGGGGCCCCACAGCCTAGGGTTTCGGGACATCTCATAGCGACTGCAGTTTTTGCGAAAAACTACGTTTGGTCAGATTTTTGGAGCATCATTTAAGGGGTCAAACGAACTCGGAATGGAGTGTTGTTTCTTTCTACGCGTTCACCGTTCAGTGCTCTTCGATTTGATATGTTGTATCACTTGTGAAGCTCAACGGTAAGGAAGGTTAAAATTTTCTAAATATTACCTTTGTGAAAGGTAAACTTTAGTTTATTGTTTCCACTCCATATCTTTAGTCCCACATCGAATATGATGAGAAGGAGAGGGGTCAGCCCCCTAAATAAATAGGAACCAATTCCCCTCCTTGAAACTCGCATCAAGTCTTCAAATCCGAGAAGCTCCCAAAAGTTTGGAGCATGCTCGGATTAAGACTTAAATTAATTATTCCCTCTCTCCCTAAACTCTTCCTTGCTCCTGAGCAGGCTCTAGCAAAGCTACGAAGGAGTTCGGATCGAATCCAAAGTCTTGACGAAGGATCCACTCAAGGTGAAACTTTCTTCGGTGGGTGGTTGGCTCGGCGAAAAGTGTGTTGCTTGCCTCGGGACGCGGTGTGGTTCGAAAAGCGGTTAGGCTCGGGACGAGGTGTGGCTCGAAATGCAGTCCGGCTTGGGAGAAGCGATGCGGGGACAAAGAAACATTGATGAAAATGACGCTTCGTATTCTGCAGAAACGAAGTGAAAGGTATGTAGTTTAAATTATTCATGTGTTTATAATTGCAAATGTTAGATAGATCAATCCTTAGGGATTGGTCGGATCCAACCCCGGGATAGTAGAGATCTTGGCTAGGGTTGTTTCTTTAAAGCTTAAACTTAAAACTGTTTTAAGTATATTTTTCCGCTGCTTGTTTGATCTCGTCGTCCGTCCGACTTTGGCCAGACGTCGATTTTATTGCCTTAATGGCCTAGAAAACCATACATTTATGATACTGAAACCTGGACGGCACCTACAGCTCGTGGTCACTGCCATTTGGGGTTTCGAGCCCCACCTGTAGTAGGGTTAGGTTGTAGGGTCTTACACAAAGTGAGACCTTCGTCTAGTAATCGGTAGAATTAAGGGAGATAAAACATATGATGTAAGGAAATTAATTAAGTCGCAAAAAGTTTGCGATAAAAGACATAAAACTGCAAAAAGGTTACAGATAGCTTCTGGATTCAAGATAAATGATCATGAGTGCAAGTGGGAGATGTTGAGGGATGTATGCACTCAGTTCATTTGTATTTTATGCAAATAGATTTTAATCTTTAGGATGTAAGATATTGCATATGATGCAATGGAATATAAAATAGATTGTAAATCGTTTACAAATATATTTGACAATAAGTGCATAGAAATGAAGATGATTTTCCTGTGAAAGTCAGAAAGAAAACCGCGCTCAAATCAGAGTCCAACGGTTTCAAAAAACCTATTTAAAAGGGTTTTAAATATAGAGAACCCCAAAAGTCCCAGAAACAACCCCTTACCCATGCCCAAACTGAGCATGGGACCAGCCCATGGGTCGAACTGTTGGATATGGACGACATATATACACCCATGAGGGGATGTATGAGGGCCTATGGACCTCAGATGTCGCGTGCACGAAAGCGTGCGCAAAGGGAACCTTTTCTCGTGTGAAAATGACCACTCAATAAGTGGAAAAAGTCACTTTATAAGTGCATAAAGGCACTTGATAAGTGAATGAAGAAGAGGATAAGTAAATGTGCTAATATAGGCTAATAAGCTTATATTTAGTTATTTCCTACAATAACTACCCCTAAAACCTATAAATAAGACCCAAGGGTAAGGCATTTACACTAATCTTACCATGCCATAAGTTTGCATAAGGCAACTTGTATTCTTCTTCTCCCTTCCATTAAAATCCTCTTCTAAATAGAGATTTAGGTGGTGAAACGCTTCTTCGATCCTTCGTGACGAAGTACTGACCGTTGTGGCGAATCCAAGGGCGAAGTTCAGAGATTACAGTGCCGCGTACGCAAGTGTAAGCCTCTCCTCTTCATTCAATCCTAACATCGTTGTTTTGACAGGATCCTTCATTGGTATCATAGCCATACGGGTTCGCCCCGGTCTAACCGTCGCCCCGGTCTAACCGTCACCCCGGTCTCACCGATGAACGCAGCGTTGTCTCTTTCATGAATGAGTCTCCTTCCATTATGGTTATGGTAGGAGCGCATCGTGACGGAGAGAACGTAATAGTTGTTCTTTTCACATTAGGGTCTTTTGTCATTACGGATATGGCAGGAACTCTCTATGACGGGAAGAACTAACCGTTCATCTCGCCAAACTCGCGCTCCTCATGGATGCTGAGCCTCCATTCAATTGAGAATGGGCACTCTCTTCATGTAGAGCGTGAATTTTGCGGCCTTGAAAACGCGTTCTCTTCAAATTTTTTTGGCACACGGCCATTGAAGAAAAACCGTTTTCTCGACGAACGGGTGCCTCATCGGAGAAGAACATGACGGTTGGAACAATTCTCATCGGAGAAGAAGACCTCTTTGGTGCATGATCGCCATGGCCATATGGGCCATGGAGGCTATCCACCCCCCCCCCATGCGGAGGGGGTTGGCTACGGCCAATAACAACCACGGCCACCCCTCCGATGGGGGTGTGCGGCCAACCCCATGCAAGGGGGGCCGTCCATGGCCAAGGGGCCAAGTCTGGCCATGACCTCGGCCATGGCCAGGCCATGGCCGGCCCTGGCCGGCCTCGCCAGGGCCAATGGGGCCCTGGCCTCGGCCAGAGCCTGGCGCAGGCCGGCCCTGGCCTCTGCCAGGGCCACTGCCGGCCCTGACAGTGGCCAGGGCCAGGCCGAGGCCTGCCCTGGCCTCTGCGAGGGCCACTGCCGGCCCTGGCCTCTGCCAAGGCCACAACCGGCCCTGGTCGAGGCCAGTGCCAGGCCAGTGCCGAGCCCCGGTTGACCCTGTATTTGGGGAGGGACTTGCATGGATGAAGACATGCATGGCCAGCCCATACGGGGCCGACGGCAGTTCTCTACGGCAAATTCTCCTGCAGAAGGGGAGCGCCTGGATCCACACGGGAGCCAGCGACGATGGCTTGCGGAAAAATCCCCTCAAGGGGGATCTGGCCTTGGCACGGCTACGGCTCAACCCCAACAATGGCCAGGGATTGCCGAATATTTCACTAGTATCATAAGGGTACTAGGTTGAAATATACATTTTGAAAAATAGGTTTTCAAAAACGCTTTTTCGCTGCAAAGTACTATAAGTGTGCTGTTATTTGATAAAGTGATGTGGAAATATTGAAAGTTGTTCTAGATAGTGATTGGGATCGTAATGACTTTTCCAATTCTAGAACAACATCTTCAATATTTTTCGAAATTAACTTATCAAATATAATAATATCATTCCAAGTGGGTTTTTTCCACGTGGGAGTGATATTAAACTAGTCCGAAAATTTCCACATTCGATTGACTTAGCATCTCAATGGATCATGATTCGACCAGTGGTCTTTTGGACTAGTTTGTGGGACACCTCAGCTCAGTCTGGGGGTAGTGAACCTTGGACTAGCCATTTCCCTGGTCGGTCCGCTGGCCGAGACTAATGAATCATGAAAATGTAGCAATATGATGACTATGTATATGAAATTAATGCAATGTTTTTGATCAAACCTTTCTTTTCATATATTTTGCAGCATTTTAAAGCTAAAATGTCTTCTACTTCAAAGAACATCATCGCTGAGTTAAACAGAGGTGAAAAACTCAACGGCGATAATTACAAATTATGGTCCATTAAATACAGTATGTTCTAGAGGAGAAAGAAGTGCTCGAAACTCTAAAGAACGTAATGATTGAACCCGAGTTGGGCACTACGGCCCAACACAGACGAGACAAGGAAGCTTTTGATGATTGGTCTCGGAAGAACAAGATAGCTCGCATTACGTTATTGTCCAGTATGGCCGATGACATAATGCGCATCTTCCGAGAGCATGACCTAGCCATGGACATATGGTCCAAGCTAGAAGAGAAGTTTGGTGGCACCTTGGTGTCCAAACTTCGTTCTTTAACTATAAGATTCGATTCATACAAGAAATGTCCAGATCATTCCATGGGGAAGCATCTGCGACATATGGAGAATCTCATCTCAGAGTTAAAGGATGCAGGTCATGTGCTCACTGATGAGCAACAAATCCAAGCAGTCATACATTCCCTACTAAATGGGTGGAACCAAATGAAGATGCATCTCACTCATAATGAGAGCATCAAGAACTTCAGCGATGTTTCAAAGCACCTCGAGTTAGAGGAAGAGCTGCTTGCGACCGCCAAGCCAAGTGCAGAAGTGCACATGGTTGCTAGTTCCTCGTAAGGAGGAAAGAAACGGAAAAATCATTCGAAGTTTACTGATGAACGTAACAAGCAACTAGAGTCTACCAAGAAACCCAAACATAAGGGTGGACACAAGAAATGGCACAAGAAGAAGGACTTGAAGAAGATCAAGTGTGTCAAGTGCAACAAGTTAGGTCACTATGCTCGATCGTGTACGAGTGGAGGTGATGAGGTAACTTGTAATAATACTAGTTACATATGTGTTTCTAGTTCAATATTTCTTGTAGAATCTAATCCTTTTTGGATAATTGATTCAGGTGCCACCGACCACATAGCAAGGGACAGACGGTCCTTCGTGGAGTATCACCGGATACCCCAAGGAACGAAGTGGATCTATGTAGGAAACAACACACGTGTTGAAGTGAAAGGCGTTGGGACGTGCAAGCTCGTCCTGGACAACGGCCGCACTATCCTACTTCATGATGTTCTCTTCGCTCCGGATATTCGAAGGAATATTATTTCTGTGGTCGTTTTAATGGGTCTTGGTTATAGTTGGTTTTTTCATGATTGTAAAGTGGACTTGTTTTGTAATAATTCTTTATTTGGTACTGGGTATGTTTTCAAAGGATTTATTGTATTAAATACAATGTATGACTCCTCATTTTGTAATGAAAATTTCCGTGTTGCAAATTCTTCGACTTATGAGTCAGATATAATTTGTTGGCACGTAAGGCTTGGTCACATTGGACCAACGCGTATGGATAGACTTTCCAAACGTGGCCTTCTATCCAATGTTTCAAAGGTCGATATGTCGACCTGCGAACATTAAATTGTAGGGAAATCTTGTTGCAAGCCGTTTGGAACCGGCACAAGGGCCGAGGTTCCATTACAGCTCATCCATTCAGACATATGTGGTCTGATGAATGTCAAGACAAGACACGAGAAGTCCTATTTCATCACTTTTATTGATGACTTCACCCGATTCGGACATATCTATTTGATATCCCACAAAAGTGAAGCATTAACCTGCTTTAAAAACTATATGAGTTTAGTGGAAAATCAATTAGATCGCAAGATTAAGGTCTTGCGAACCGATAGGGGCGGTGAATATCAATCAACAAGTTTTAAAGAACTTTGTGATAAAAAGGGCATAGTTCATCAGGTAACTATGCCTTATACTCCGCAACAAAATGGTGTTGCAGAAAGGAGGAATATGACTTTAATGGAAATGGTCCGTTCAATGATGGCGCAAGCTAACTTGCCAATCACCTTTTGGGGGGATGCATTATTGACGGCCGCTTTCATCTTGAACCGCGTACCATCGAAATCAGTTAGCTCCACTCCTTACGAGTTGTGGAACCAAAGGTCTCCTGACTTAAACATTTTGAAACCTTGAGGGTGTGCATCCTATGCACATATTTCCTCCCATAAGTATGGCAAACTTGGGCCACGGGGAAGGAAATGTATCTTTATACGATACGCAGAAAACTCCAAATGTTATGTTTTCATTGGTCAGGAAGACAATGGAGGTCTAATTGAATTTGAGTCGAGGGATGTCACTTTCTTGGAAAACGAGTTTCCAAGACAGTGCGAGATAAGTCAGGACTTATCTCTATTTGAGATTAATGATCAAGAAGGATTACCTCATTCGAGTGGGAGAATTCTTGGTGAAGACGAAAATACGTTTCTACCTTCACCAATGGATGATACGAATGATGCTGATCCTATTCCATACGGGAATAATGATCCAAGTGGGAGCAATTCTAACGACATTCCAAGTGGGAGTGATATTAGAATTGATCTAAACTCAAGTCAACAAGGACTTGAAGAATCTCAAATATGACGTAGTAGTCGTACAAGGTTAGCTCCTCTAAGATTTGAGGATGAATTTCCGTAAACCTTTATGACTTTACTACAAGTAGATGACGAGCCTGCTACTTTCAAACAGGCCGTATCATGCCCTACAAAAGACAAATGGATGGAAGCGATGAAGGAGGAGATAGAATCCATGAAAGTTAACCAATTCTGGGACTTGGTTGATTTACCCAGAGGACGTAGAGCTATTGGGAACAAATGGGTTCTCAAGATCAAGCATAAGGCTGATGGCTCTATTGACATATATAAAGCTCGCCTTGTCGCGAAAGGTTTTACGCAACATGAAGGGATAGACTACGAAGAGACCTTCTTACCTGTTGTTCGTTTTACCTCGATTCGCCTGATTCTGGCTATGGTAGCTTGCTTAGACATCGAATTACATCAAATGGATGTAAAGACTGCCTTTCTCAATGGAGAATTGGACGATGAGATCTATATGGAACAACCAACAGGGTTCGTAAAAATAGGAAACGAACATAAGGTTTGTAAACTTCGTAAGTCCATATATTGTCTTAAACAATCCTCGAGGCAATGGTATATACGATTTCAAGAAGTTGTCCTATCAAATAGTTTTACCATGCTTGATGAAGATAACTGTGTATATATCAAGAGGATTAAAAGCAAGTATGTTATTATGTCTCTATACGTAGATGAAATTTTAATAGCCGGAAATGACAAGGGCTTTGTGATGGATATCAAGGCTTGGCTTTCATCAGCTTTTGAGATGAAAGACATGGGAGAAGCCGCATATATCCTTGGAGTTAAGATTTCAAGGAATCGTTCGAAGAAACTTCTTTCTCTTTCACAAGAGACTTATATAAAGAAGGTTCTAGAACATTTTAATATGCAGGACTGCAAGTCCATTGATACTCCTATAAGCAAATGCGATAATTTATGTGTGAAATCGTGTCCAAATAACCAAAAGGAAAAGGAAATTATGGAAAAAGTTCCATATTCCAGTGCAGTTGGTAGTCTTATGTACGCTATGATGTGTACAAGACCGGACATCTGTTTTGCCATTGGAATGGTAAGTCGTTACCAATCCAATCCAGGGCAAGTACACTGGAAAGCGGTTAAGAGGATAATGCGGTATCTTAAAGGAACTACGGACTATGCTTTATGCTATCAAGGAGATGCCTTGAGGCTCGAAGACGACACTGATGCTGATTGGGCGGGTGATCTCGATGAGCGACGATCGACCTCAGTATATGTTTTTCTACTCGGATCTGGTGCAATATCCTGGAGTAGCAAGAAACAATCATGTATCACACTTTCAACTATGGAAGCCGAGTTTGTAGCCTTTAGCATGGCAGTCCAAGAGGCTGTTTGGCTTAGGAAATTCTTAGACAGGCTAATTGATGCAAGTGACTCAGGTGCTGTACCAATACACAGTGACAGTCAAGCATCTATAGCATATGTCAAAGACCCAAAATTTCATTGTAAGACCAAACACATTGATATCAGCTACAAATTTGCAAAAGACTATGATAAGACCAAGAAGGTAGATATAAGGTACATATCTACGCATGAGATGATAGCGGATCCGCTTACGAAGGCGATCCCCAGAGATGTGTTTTACAAACACTTATCATATCAAGGATTGCGTAAGAGATGAGTTGTACCAATGTAAATTCTCATGTCTGTAAAAGATCAAATTTAATAAAAGAATAAGTTCTTTTCAACATTGCATATGAGTTTCTAGAAAATGTTTGTGTACATTTTAAAATCTCAGCTATATTTTCTAGTATGTCGGACAGATTGAGGTTGGCTCTCTCACATAAGCAACCGCCTTTATTATATCAGACGGATAAAATAAAGATGAGACCTGTTTAAAGTCAAAATCGTCAGACGGATGATTTAGAGTCATGACTTAAACAAAATGGTCGTATGAAAGATCTACATCATATAGATGCTTACAAATGATCTAAGAGGATTCTTAAATCATATCTGTCTTATGCGGGATGTGGGTCCAGAAGATTATTTGAGTAGTAAAAGGGACTCAAAATCAGACATTGTGTTATCTGATCATCATCCTTACAACATCATTAAGACATACGCTCCCTGGGAAAGGAGTGATGTTGTAATACGTATTCATACTACGTATGCATTTGACCATTGGGTTAGAATAGTAATTGTGTTTACTATTATGTGAGACCCAAAGACCACATGGGTCTTAACTCGTTACCCTTATGGACTCTAATTGGTTCCTTTAGATTTGACTGGGTGATTGCTATCTTAGCTTGTTGCTTATGGACTATGGTCAATTCGGTCCGGTGGGGCATGTTAGAAAAGCAAGTCAAGTCAAGATCGAAAGGATCGCAAGAAGAGGAAGATTAATTTCATATTCACATTAGGACTTTAGAGATTCAAAGCTGGCCAGCCAATTGTAATCCAGATGGGATTCAATTGTTGAATATAAAGTATAAGAAATGTGAAGAAATAATCTAGGGTAAAGCATGCGTTGATCTACTCAACTTTGCACCTCGAGGAGTGTTGTGTATCTCTAACAAGTGCACAACAGCGGACTCTATGCGCATGACGGTCACACGGTCTATTTCTCGGTATGAAAAACAGAAGAGCTAAAGGAAAATATGTTTCCTTACAATCCCCTCAAGTGTTAGTGGGAGATGTTGGATATGGACGACATATATACACCCATGAGGGGATGTATGAGGGCATATGGACCTCAGATGTCGCGTGCACGAAAGCGTACGCGAAGGGAACCTTTTCTCGTGTGAAAAGGACCACTCGATAAGTGGAAAAAGTCACTTTATAAGTGCATAAAAGCACTTGATAAGTGAATGAAGAAGAGGATAAGTAAATGTGATAATATAGGCTAATAAGCTTATATTTAGTTATTTCCTACAATAACTACCCCTAAAGCCTATAAATAGGACCCAATGGGAAGGCATTTACACTAATCTTACCATGCCATAAGTTTGCATAAGGCAACTTGTGTTCTTCTTCTCCCTTCCATTAAAATCCTCTTCTAAATAGAGATTTAGGCGGTGAAACGCTGCTTCGATCCTCCGTAACGAAGTACTGAACGTTGTGGCGAATACGAGGGCGAAGTTCAGAGATTACGGTGCCGCGTATGCAAGCGTAAGCCTCTCCTCTTCATTCGATCCTAACATCGTTGTTTTGACAAGATCCTTCACGAACTGGGCCTGGGTGCCCAAACCTGGGCACCCAGGCCCGGCCTAGGCGCCTGGCCCAGTAGCCCAAGTCTGGGGCGCCCAGCCCAGGAGCGCCTGGGGTGCCCAGGCCCAGGCGCGGGGCACCCAGGCCCAGTCTGGGCTTGGGTTGCCAGCTGGAAGAGAAGGTAGGTGGGCCCCATTGTAGGGCCCACAGGTTTGAGAAACCCTATGCGCTCTTTGGCAACTGGAATTTTCACCAAAAATGGGGTTTTGCTAAACTTTGTGACGATGTTTGAGGGGTCAAACGAAGTCGAAATTGAGCCCCATTTGTTTCTATGCGTTCACAGTTCAGTTTTCGTCGATTTGATAGGTTGTATCACTTGCGAAGCTCAACGGTGAGGGAGGAAAAATTCGCTAAAGATTGGCCTTCGTGAAATGCAAACTTTAATTAATTTTTTCCTCCAAAACCTTTAGTCCCACATCGGATATGATGAGAAGGGGTGGGTCAGCCGCCTATATAAATAGGGGCCAATCCCCCTCCTTGAAACTCATACCAAGCTCCAGATCTAAGTAGCTCCATTAAACGTGAGCAAGCTCAGATCTAAGCTTAAATAAATTATGCCATCTTCTCCCTAATTCTTCCTTTTTCCTGATCGGGCTCTAGCAAAGCTACGATGGAGCTCGGATAGGATCCATAGTCTTAACAAAGGATCTACTCAAGGTGAAACTTTCTTCGGTGTGTGGTTGGCTCCGCGACAGTATATTGCTTGCCTCGGGACACGGTTCCGCTCGGGATGCGATTCGGCTTGGGAGAAGCAGCGCGGGACATCGCTTCAGAGATAAAGAAACGTTGTTAAAAACGACGCTTCGCATTCTGCAGAAACGAAGTGAAATGTATGTAGTTTATTAACATGTGTTTATAATTGCAATAGTTAGATAGATTTATCCTTAGGGGTTGGTCGGACCCAACCCCAGGATAGTAGACATTCTGGCTAGGGTTATTTCTTTAGGGCCTGATTTAAAATTGTTTTAAGTCTGTTTTTTCGCTGTTGATTTGATCTCGTCGTCCGTCCGACTAAGTCCGTACATCAAATTTGTAGCCCTAATGACCTAGAAAACCCTACAACATTACTATGTCATGTATGATGAAAACCACTTCTTTACAGGAGAAGTGTTCTTCAGCTCGAACATAGCATGCACCAGCTCGGTGGATAGCCATCCATTCCCCTGGGAGGCAAAACATTGTAGCTAGTGAAACTAAGCTCATGAAGCTATTGAGGGCATAGTGACAAAAGAAGACGAGGGTTTCGTGAATGCAAGTATGGCTGTCAAATGGCCTCTTTTTCCCCTTTTCTGTAAGGTAATGATTCTTGTACTCTAAATAATTTAGATCATGCAGTGAAAGATAAAAAATTAAAATTTTCTAACTAGCAATCAACATACCCAAGACTACTGCAATACTAGCAATAAACCACTGAAATAAAACAATAAAGATCGTATCTTTTACTCACAGATCCTAAATCACTTTCAGTGAAGATCAAAAGCGTCATGATCTCCTCTCTAATCAGTGTGTAAAGGCCGAATTTTTCTTATGAGATATTATTGGAGATATTCACTGTATTTTTCTCAATTTATCTCTCGTTCCTCTCTTTTCTCTGTCTCCCATTAGCTAAGCACCACCGGCCCTGGCGGTATACCTGATCTTTCTTTAGTTTAAGAGCATGTCACATCGTCTCACCGACTCGCTTTTCAGACCGCTTACCCAACCCAACCTTTTGCTTCATCCAACAAATCACACATCTCCCCTTTCATCTCGTCTGAGTAAAACCCTACCCTCGTCAATTAGACAAATTTTCTGCCATGATTACATGCTTTGATCATCCATGATCTTCTCCTATAGCACTGTCCTTTCCCATATATCTTCTTCTTCTTCTTCTTTTTCTTAATGGGTTTTCATGCGACGAAACATTTTCTGAGAATTTCTAGAGTTTTAATTTCAATCTTTCTTCGGCTTTCGGTGTTTGATCCATTTCGATTTGTTCAATCTTCATCTTCCTCTTTCTCAAGAAACCATCAATGGTTGGTGGAGCGCATGAGCAAGGAGAATACGAGGATTTGGCCAGCTCCGGTGAATGGTAGACCCTAATTGCTTTAGCTTTCTTTTATCTCATTTTCATGCATTAATTAGATATTGTTGGGATAGATCTAGTTCTTGAACTTATAGCTCAGATTGTTTAAACTTGAGGTTTGTTGGTTAACTATTGATTAGTGGAAATGATGATTCATATGAGATCTCTCGAGTGACTTGTCCCTTTGAGGATTTCCTTTCGGCATCCTTATACTTTCTGGTAACCCTCGTCGTTGCCATACATATAATCTACTTGGATCTGAAGGCACTGTATGCCACCTAGATGTGTAGTTTCAGCCTATCTATAGCTCGGCCATGACTATTGTTTAGGAACTTTTGTTGGATATGGACGACATGAATACACCCATGAGGGGATGTATGAGGGTATACGGACCTCAGATGTCGCGTGCACGAAAGCGTGCACGAAGGGAACCTTTTCTCGTGTGAAAAGGACCACTCGATAAGTGGAAAAAGCCACTCGATAAGTGGAAAAAGTCACTTTATAAGTGCATAAAGGCACTTGATAAGTGAATGAAGAAGAGGATAAATGAATGTGCTAATATAGGCTAATAAGCTTATAATTGGTTATTTCCTACAATAACCACCCCTAAAGCCTATAAATAGGACCCAAGGGTAAGGCATTCAATCACACTTTCCATGCCATAAGTTTGCATAAGGCATCCTTATGTTCTTCTTCTCCCTTCCATTAAAATCCTCTTCTAGTTAGAGATTTAGGCAGTGAAACTCTGCTTCGATCCTCCGTGACGAAGTATCGACCGTTGTGGCGAATCCGAGGGCAAAGTTCAGAGACTACCGTGCCGCATACGCAAACGTAAGTCTCTACTTTATTTCGATCCTAACGTCGCTGTTTTGACAGGATCCAACATTGGTATCAGAGCCATACGGATTCGCTCCGGTCAGACCGTCGCCCCGTCGAAACTATGAACGAGTCGTTGTCTTTTTCACGAATGGGTATCCTACCATTATGGATATGGTAGGAACACTTCGTGACGGAGAGAACGCAGCGGTTGTTCTTTTCACGTTAGGGTCTCCTACCATTACGGATATGGCAGAAACTCTCCGTGACGGGAAGAACCGACCGTTCATATCGTCAAACTCGCTATCTTCATGGATGTTGAGTCTCCATTCATAGGGAATGGGCACTCTCTTCATGTGGAGCGCGTAGTTTACGAACTTTTTGAAGTAAGTTATTTTTTTGGCACACTGCCATTGGAGGATAACTACTTTCTCGACGAACGGGTTCTTCACCGGAGAAGAAGATGGTGGTTATTCCCATCGGGGAAGATGAATTTTGGTGCATGAAATCTAAAGCCATATGGGCAATGGAGGCAATGCATCCCCCCTCCCCATGCGGAGGGGGTTGGCTACGGCCAATAACGACGAAAACCACCACGACCACCCCGTCGAGGGGGACGAGTGCATGCGGCCACCCCATGCAAGGGGGTAGCCCTGGCCGCGGCCATGGACAGGCCTGGCCGAGGCCAGGCCAGGGCCAGGAGGCCCTGGCCGGCCTCGGCCAGTGGCCAGGGCCTACGCCATGGCCTCTGCCAGGGTCTGGCCGGCCTGGCCGGCCCTGGCAGGGGCCAGGGCCGGCGCCCTGGCCTCTGCCAGGGCCTTGCAGGAGCCAGGGCCGGCCCTGGCCGGCCCTCGGCCAGGGCAGAGGCCCTGGCCGAGGGGCCATGGTCCCTAGCCGGCCAAGGCAAAGGCCCTGGTCGACTAGTCATATGCCCTTGGCCGGCGTTGGCCGGCCCCGGTCAGGGCAGAGGCCTTTGACCGAGGGAATGGGGCCATTGCCGAGCCTTGGTTGTCCAAATTTTTAGGGACGGGGCTTACGTGACCGAAAGGGGGGACATGCATGGCAGTGGCTTGCATGGACAACCCCTACGGGTCTGACAGCAATTCTCTGCGGCAAATTCCCCTGAAGGAGGGAACGCTTGAATCCATACGGGAACCGGTGACGGTGGCTTGCAGAGAAATCCCCACAAGGGGGATCCGGCCTTGGCACGGCTACGGCTCTACCCAGCAAATGGCCAGGGATTGCCGAATATTTCGCTAGTATCATAAGTGTACTAAGTCGAAATATACAATTTTGAAAAATACGTGTTCATACGTTTTGAAAAATACGTTTTTAAAAAAACGCTTTTCCGATGCGAAGTACTATAAGAGTACTAACATTTGATAAAGTGATGGGGAAATATTGAAAGTTACTCTAGATGGTGATTGGAAACGTAGTGACCTTTCCGATTCTAGAGTAACATTTTCAATATTTTTCGAAAGTAACTTATCAAATTGTAAATATCATTCCAAGTGGGAGTTAAAATTAGAACTATCCAAATGGGATATTCTATTCTCATTTCAAGTGGGAATTGTATTTATTTTAAGAATTTTTCAATGCAATGTTTTGGATCAAACCTTCGGTTTTTGTGTCTTTTGCAGCATTTTAAAAGTAAAATGTCTTCCGCTTCAAAGAATATCGTCGCTGAGTTAAACAGAGGTGAAAAACTCAACGTCGATAATTACAAACTTTGGTCCATTAAGATACAATACGTTCTGGAGGAGCAAGAAGTGCTCGAGACTCTAAAGAACGTCGTGATTGAACCCCGAGTTGGGCACTACGGCCCAACACAGACGGGACAAGGAAGCTTTTGATGCTTGGTCTCGGAAGAACAAGATAGCCCGCATTACGTTATTGTCCAGTATGGCCGATGACATAATGCGCATCTTCCGAGAACATGACCTAGCCATGGACATATGGTCCAAGCTAGCGGAGAAGTTCGGTGGCACATCGGTGTCCAAACTTTACGCCTTAACTATAAGGTTCGATTCATATAAGAAACGTTCAGATCATTCCATGGGGAAACATCTACGACATATGGCGAATCTTATCTCAGAGTTAAAGGACGCAGGTCATGTGCTCACTGATGAGCAACAAATCCAAGCAGTCATACGTTCCCTACCAAATAGGTGGGACCAAATGAAGATGCATCTCACTCACAATGAGAGCATCAAGAACTTTAGCGACGTTTCAAAGCACCTCGAATTAGAGGAAGAGCGGCTTGCGGCTGCCAAGCCAAGTGCAGAAGTGCACATGGTTGCTAATTCCTCACATGGGGAAAAGAAACGGAAAGATCGTTCGAACTTCACTAATGAACGTAAAAAGCAACTTGAGTCTACCAAGAAACCCAAACACATGGGTGGGCACAAGAAGTGGCACAAGAAGAAAGACTTGAAGAAGATCAAGTGCTTCAAGTGCAACAAGCTCGGTCACTATGCTCGTTCGTGTACGAGTGGAGGCGACGAGGTAACTTGTAAATATACTAGTTACATATGTGTTTCTAGTTCAATATTTCTTGTGGAATCTAATCCATTTTGGATAATTGATTCAGGTGCCACCGACCACATAGCAAGGGACAGACGGTCCTTCGTGGAGTATCACCGGATACCCCAAGGAACGAAGTGGATCTATGTAGGAAACAACACACGTGTTGAAGTGAAAGGCGTTGGGACTTGCAAGCTAGTCTTGGACAACGGCCGCACTCTCCTACTTCATGATGTCCTCTTCGCTCCAGATATTCGAAGGAATATAATTTCTGTGGTCGTGTTAATGGGTCTTGGCTATAACTGGTTTTTTCATGATTGTAATGTGGACTTAAGTTGTAATAATACTCTTATTGGTACTGGGCTTGTATTTAAAGGATTTATTGTAATGAGTACAATGTATGATTCCTCGTGTAATGAAAATTTCCTTATTACAAATTCTAAGACTTATGAGTCTGATGTGATTTGTTGGCACACAAGGCTTGGTCATATTGGACCAACGTGTATGGATAGACTTGCCAAACGTGGCCTTCTATCCAATGTTTCAAAGGTTGAAATGTCGACCTGCGAACATTGCCTAGTGGGGAAATCTTGTCGCAAGCCGTTTGGAACCGGCACAAGGGCCAAGGTTCCATTACAGCTTATCCATTCGGACATATGTGGTCCGATGAATGTCAAGACAAGACGTGAGAAGTCCTATTTCATCACTTTTATTGATGATTTCACCCGATTCGGACATATCTATTTGATATCCCACAAAAGTGAAGCATTGGCTTGCTTTAAAAACTATATGAGTTTAGTGGAGAATCAATTAGATCGCAAGATTAAGGTCTTACGAACCGATAGGGGCGGTGAATATCAATCAACAAGTTTTAAGGAACTTTGTGATGAAAAAGGCATAGTACATCAGGTAACTATGCCTTTTACTCCTCAACAAAACGGTGTTGCAGAAAGGAGAAATAGGACTTTAATGGAAATGGTCCGTTCAATGATGGCGCAAGCTAACTTGCCAATCACCTTTTGGGGTGATGCATTATTGACGGCCGCTTTCATTTTAAACCACGTACCCTCGAAATCAGTTAGCTCCACTCCTTATGAGTTGTGGAACCAAAGGTCTCCTGACTTAAACATTTTGAAACCTTGGGGTTGTGCATCCTACACACAAATTTCCTCCCATAAGTATGGCAAACTTGGGCCAAGGGGAAGGAAATGTATCTTTAAACGATACGCAGAAAACTACAAAGGTTATGTTTTTGTTAGTCAGGAAGACAATGGTGGGCTAATTGAGTTTGAGTCGAGGGATGTCACTTTCTTGGAAAACGAGTTTCCAAGACAGGGCGAGATAAGTCAGGACTTATCTCTATTTGAGATTTATGATCAAGAAGGATTACCACATTCGAGTGGGAGAATTCTTCGTGAAAACGAAAATACGTTTCAACCTTCACCAATGGATTATACGAATGACGATTATCCTATTCCATACGGGAATAATGATCCAAGTGGGAGCAATTCTAACGACATTCCAAGTGGGAGTGATATTAGAATTGATCTAAATTCGAGTCTACAAGGACTTGAAGAATCTCAAATACGACGTAGTAGTCGTATAAGGTTGGCTCCTCTAAGATTTGAGGATGAATTTCCGCAAACCTTTATGACTTTACTACAAGAAGATGACGAGCCTGCTACTTTCAAACAGGCCGTATCTTGCCCTGCTAAAGACAAATGGATGGAAGCGATGCAAGAGGAGTTAGAATCCATGAAAGTTAACCAAGTCTGGGACTTAGTTGACTTACCCAGAGGACGTAGAGCTATTGGGAACAAATGGGTTCTCAAAATCAAGCATAAGGCTGATGGCTCTATTGACAGATATAAAGCCCGCCTTGTCACAAAAGGTTTTACGCAACAGGAAGGGATAGACTACGAAGAGACCTTCTCACCTGTTGTTCGTTTTACCTCGATTCGCCTAATTCTGGCAATGGTAGCTTGCTTAGACCTCGAATTACATCAAATGGATGTAAAGACTGCCTTTCTCAATGGAGAATTGGACGAGGAGATCTATATGGAACAACCAACAGGGTTTGTAAAAGAAGGAAACGAACATAAGGTTTGTAAACTTCTTAAATCCATATATGGTCTTAAACAATCCTCGAGGCAATGGTATATACGATTTCAAGAAGTTGTCTTATCAAATGGTTTTACCATTCTTGATGAAGATAACTGCGTATATATCAAGAGGATTAAAAGCAAGTATGTTATAATGTCTCTATATGTAGATGACATTTTAATAGCCGGAAATGACAAGGGCTTTGTGATGGATATCAAGGCTTGGCTTTCATCAGTTTTTTAGATGAAAGACATGGGAGAAGCCGCATATATCCTTGGAGTTAAGATTTCAAGGAATCGTTCGAAGAAACTTCTTTCTCTTTCACAGGAGACTTATATAAAGAAGGTTCTAGAACGATTTAATATGCAGGACTGCAAGTCCATTGATACTCCTATAAGCAAAAGCGATAATTTATGTCTGAAATCATGTCCTAAGAACCAAAAGGAGAAAGAGATTATGGAAAAAGTTCCATATTCCAGTGCAGTTGGTAGTCTTATGTACGCTATGATGTGTACAAGACCAGACATCTGTTTTGCCGTTTGAATGGTAAGTCGTTACCAATCCAACCCAGGGCAAGTACACTGGAAAGCGGTTAAGAGGATAATGCGGTATCTCAAAGGAACTGCAGACTTTGCTTTATGCTATCAAGGAGATGCCTTGAGGCTCGAAGGCTGCACTGATGCTGATTGGGCGGGTGATCTCGATGAGCGACGATCGACCTCAGGATATGTTTTTTTACTCGGATCTGGTGCAATATCCTGGAGTAACAAGAAACAATCCTGCATCGCACTTTCAACCATGGAAGTCGAGTTTGTAGCATTTAGCATGGCAGTCCAAGAGGCTGTTTGGCTTAGGAAGTTCTTAGACAGGCTAATTAATGCAAGTGACTCAGGTGATGTACCCATACACAGCGACAGTCAAGCATCTATAGCCTATGTCAAAGATCCGAAATTCCATTGTAAGACCAAACACATAGATATCCGCTACATTTTGCAAAAGACTATGATAAGACCAAGAAGGTAGACATAAGGTACATATCTACGCATGAGATGGTAGCGGATCCGCTTACGAAGGCGATCCCCAGAGATGTGTTTTACAAACACTTATCATCTCAAGGATTGCATTAGAGCTGAGTTGTACCAATATAAATTCACATGTCTGTAAATGATCAAATTTAATAAAAGAATAAGTTCTTTTTCAAACATTGCATATGAATTTCTTGAGAAATGTTTTGTACATTTTTGAAATCTCAGCTATACTTTCTAGTATGTCGGACAGATTGAGGTTGGCTCTCTCTCACATGAGCAACCGCCTTATTCTATCAGACGGATAGAATAGAGATGAGACCTGTTTAAATTCAAAATCATCAGACGGATGATTTAGAGTCATGACTTAAACAAAATGGTCGCATGAAAGATCTGCATCGTATGGATGTTTTCAAAAGATCTAAGAGGATTTTGAAATCCTATCTGTCTTATGCGGGATGTGAGTCCAGAAGATTATTTGAGTAGTAAAAGGGACTCAAAGTCAGACATTGTGGTGTCTGGTTATCATCCTTACAACATCATTAAGACATACGCTCCCTGGGAAAGGAGTGATGTTGTAATACGTATTCATACTACATATGCATTTTTGACCATTGGGTTAGAATAGTAATTGTGTTTACTATTATGTGAGACCCAAAGACCACATGGGTCTTAACTCATTACCCTTATGGACTCTAATTGGTTCCTTAAGATTTGACTGGGTGATTGCTATCTTTGCATGTTGCTTATGGACTATGGTTAATTCGGTCTGGCGGGGCATGTTAGAAAAGCAAGTTAAGTCAAGATCAAAAGGATCGCAAGAAGAGGAAGATTAATTTCATATTCACATTTGGACTTTAGAGATTCAAAGCTGGCCAGCCAATTGTAATCCAGATGGGATTCAATTGTTGAATATAAAGTATAAGAAATGTGAAGAAATAATCTAGGTTAAAGCATGCGTTGATCTACTCAACTTTGCACCTCGAGGAGTGTTGTGTATCTCTAACAAGTGCACAACAACGGACTCTATGCGCATGACGGTCACACGGCCTATTTCTCGGTATGACAAACAGAAGAGATAAAGGAAAAGATGTTTCCTTACAATCCCCACAAGTGTGAGTGGGAGATGTTTGATATGGACGACATGAATACACCCATGAGGGGATGTATGAGGGTATACAGACCTCAGATGTCGCGTGCACGAAAGCGTGCACGAAGGAACCTTTTCTCGTGTGAAAAGGACCACTCGATAAGTGGAAAAAGCCACTCGATAAGTGGAAAAAGTCACTTTATAAGTGCATAAAGGCACTTGATAAGTGAATGAAGAAGAGGATAAATGAATGTGCTAATATAGGCTAATAAGCTTATAATTGGTTATTTCCTACAATAACCACCCCTAAAGCCTATAAATAGGACCCAAGGGTAAGGCATTCAATCACACTTTCCATGCCATAAGTTTGCATAAGGCATCCTTATGTTCTTCTTCTCCCTTCCATTAAAATCCTCTTCTAGTTAGAGATTTAGGCGGTGAAACTCTGCTTCGATCCTCCGTGACGAAGTATCGACCGTTGTGACGAATCCGAGGGCAAAGTTCAGAGACTACCGTACCGCATACGCAAACGTAAGTCTCTACTTTATTTCGATCCTAACGTCGCTGTTTTGACAGGATCCAACAACTTTCACATGTCGATCTGATCTGTATTGTTACAATCGAACCATCCTACTGTTGTTATTATACCGTGCTGTATATTACCGATCTGAAGTATTATTATTTATCAACATGACCTGTTATTACTGAATTTGTATATTGTTATTACCAAGCTATTCTGTACATTCTGAATCAATATATTATAGTTACTGACCAAATTGTTACTACCGACTCGATATGTGTTACTTGCCAACTTGACCTATTATTATTAACGATTTGACATGTTCCTGCTTACCGACCTGTACTATAGTTATCGATCTGTTATGTAAGAAGTGCTTACTGCTCGGTCCTATATGTACTGTTACCGATCTGATCTGATGTTTTGAACATGTACTATAGTTAGCAACCTATTTTGATTACTGATCCGTTCTGTTGTGATCGACTTAATTTGTGTGTTCTATTATTACTGCCATATTTAGTATGCTCTGCTTATCGACCTATTCGATTTGTTTTGCTTATCTGATCTGTCCTTATGGACCTGTTTTGTAAGCATTGCTTATCCCTCTGCTCTATGTCTTGTTACTAAACTGATATGTTACTATTGTCTGATCTGACGTTACCGGTCTGAACTATTATTGTTAACCTACTTTGTAGTTACCGACCTAATCTATAGCTGCCAACTTGATCTATTATTACCGACCCTATCTGTTACCCTTTACCTGATCTGTTGTTATCAACCTAATTAGCTAAACGAACTATCCCTAGATTACTGACCAGTTCTGTTCCCGAAACATTTAGTTTTCCAACCTGTCCATGAATTATTGATTTGTTTTCAAGGCTGCTCTTATTGACGGGCTATCTATCTCTAGGCTTGGCAAAACAGTACCATCGGTTTGGTTAAGCACTGACCATGAATCTGATCATGAGAACAGTCTCTTTATTTTAAATTTATTTATCTTCAGTTTAGAAATTTAAATCTATTGTTGATAAAGAACTATTTTTGGTGTGTAGTGCATAGCTAACTTTAAATTGATAGCCAAACTGTTTTAATGTGGAAATTGACAGAGCTTTTAAGTTAAAATAAGTTATGTAGAAGAGATCGTGTAGATTTATGACAGTGTTATTGAACTATTGATATAATGAAATGATTGATATGGACACCGAGCTAAATGCATGACCCTATCTACATAATTTAGGTCAGATAGAAAACAAACTTTGTAACCCAATTAATGGACTGAGACCAAACTGAACTGACTGAACACATTGTTTGGGAAACTCTAATTAAAATATGGAAGAGGTGACTAGGACCTTGCTCTTAACTAACTTGGATGATCCTTTACTGTATTTTTCTGGTCACCCTACTACACTTGTTTGGACCATGGATCTATAGCCCGGGTGAGCTTGCCCGTGGTCTGAGGTGGTTTTCAGATCTCCCTAAACTCTTTTAGCTATGAGTCAAAAAACAGACATTAATATTCAAATGCTTAAACTAAGGAAGCATGATCCGATCTTTATACGTTAGGTCGACAGTCATCTCCACTTAGTTTATGACACTGATATGTTAATGGTAAGTTTGTATGTTAATGATTTAACTGAATGCTATTGTAAATATTGTCTACTTCATTGTTTCAATATTGTGGTTTTTAACAGGTGATGAGCTAACCTACTTGGAGGCACTGGCATACGAGGAGACAGACTTTCCAGTAGAGACTACAGACTTTTGAGAGCAGACTTAGTGAGGAGAGTTTGTTTATTGTGCATGTATTTAGATTACTATCATAGTGAAAGAGAGATGTTAGTACCTTATATTTTTAGCATATGATTTGATATCCCTTTTGAAGGATGAACATTGAGTATCTATTCCATTTATATTACTTCCTGCTTTTGTATCTATTTTGCTTTTACTGGTACGTGCAGGAACTATAGATATAGAAACTATAATGGCACCCGTATATGGGTCGTTACAGGTTGTGGTGGTCCATGCAGGTCCTGCAATCACCTCATGAATAGTATAGAGAAAACAAGAAATACGTATAAAATACTCAGTCAACTGACATCCTTCTTTAAAATATAGAATGTCAATGGTACACTCTTCTCTACATGCAACTGGGAGCAATGAAATCATCATCATCGAAAGCATGGCAAGAGATCAAGGCAATGGGAGCAGGTCGGGTACCCTCAACGAAGTCGACAATAACTGCAAGGAACGGCTATGCCTTGCAATACTAACAGAAAACACTCTAGAGAGGGGTTGAATAGAGTAATTGAAATAATCGTGCAATTAAAAATTAAACTAGCAAATGCAGAATTATAAGTGCAAGAGGAATTTAAACAACACAATCAAGCAAATGCTAACACAAAGATATTGCCTTGGTTCCCAACCTTGGGTTCATCCAGCCACACCAATATTCACTATACTGCTACACAAGGTAGTGAATACAATCTCACAAAGAGATACCCTACACAAGTATTTGAACTCTCTCACAAAGAGAGAACATAACTCTCACAAAGAGAGTACTCAACCAACCCTACACAAGGGTTAAACTCTCACAAAGAGAGAAACTAACTCTCACAAAGAAAGTTAGGGTTTCAAGAAACAAATTAAACAAATAAACTCTTACATATGCCTTGATGAGATGAACTTACTCAATATGAATGCAAGGAATGGAAGATGATCTCCAAGTGTTGAGATGAGTTTGATTACACTTGAAGGAGTTCCCTTGAGCTAGCTTCAATGCATGAAGAGGATTAGAGCTCTAATGAGAGGAAAATGAGAATTAGGAGTGGCTTTAATGATCTTCAATAATGATCAAATGTTCCAAGAGTTCTAAATGAACTAATCCCTCTCCTATATATATGAAGACAAGAAACCCCCATAAAACCCAAGCTAAAAGCCAAAGAAAGAATTCTGCAACTGCTAGAATCTGGGATTTTACGGCACGGACACGCAACTGATGAAGGAATATCAGTCGACTGATCAACGGCTAAATTATTCCCAACAGCTATAATCTTAGCTACCAGGTGACTATAAAAGACTACACAGGCGCACGTATATTGTGCATGCGCCTATAAAGACTTCGTCAGGCGTCTGTCACATGGGATGTAAAGGAGCTGAGAAATGACAATATTCGCACTTGTGCATTCAGACGACTGATGAACAAAGTCCAGGCGACTGAAGACTCTACATCAGTCGGTTGCCACATAAGATGGATTACTGATCAAGTTTGACAGGTTACACACTTTGGCACACATGCGACTTCTAAACAATTGTTTGGTGCCTGATGGTTGACATGCGCCCGTTAGATGAACTTCAGTCGCCTGCACCAAAAGCTCAAGAAAGAGTCAAGAAATTGTTGACTTGTGCTGTGCATAACAGTCGCCTGTAGAATGCTGGACAGTTTCCTGGTGATGACCAGTCACATGTCCTGCCTTCAGTAGGAGCCTGTTGGAAGACCAGAGAGTCTAATTAGAGTTCATGGCATGGGGAACCTGTTGGGTTGGATTCTACGAAGATCCTAAGGTTCACTAAGATGGTAATACATGTGCATGAATGATTAGACCATCTATCAAGGCATTACAAAGTCCTAGACTCAAAAAGAGAAATGCAAGTAATAGAGAATTACATGGATTACAATTTGCATCTTATAGAGTCTAAGTCTTCAAGCATGAGTGGCATTGATCTCTCCATCATCATCCAAGCTTTGGCACCTCTTGATGAGCTTTCCTTCATCAAGTTCCAAGCTTTGGCAATGCTCCTCTTGATGCACGTCCTTCACCAAGAATTTAGTCTCCAAAAAGCTATTCTCCAAATGACAAACATGCAACTAAAAACATTGAGAGTCATTAGCAACAATATAATGTTGTGATCATCATTAAAAAACTATTAGTCTAAAACACCAATACCTAACAATAACGTCAAAAACAATCTCATTAATGATGTCGACATAGTAATGATAACAAATACACAACGGTGGCAACAACAACAATGAGCAACCTTCATCGTGCAACCACATTTCAGACCAGACTCTATGGGAAATGATCCCAGAGGTACAAAGGGATATCAAGCAGGAAGGAGGAGTATGTCAATTTCGATCATTGTGCCTGATGATCTTCAATGGGCGAGCAGACCCTCTTGTGGTAGACGAGTGGCTACTGTACACTGCCGACATGCTGAGAGCCGTAGGGATTGCACCAGACTCGTGTGTGGATATGGCCAAGTTGTAACAAACCTAGGATGCTAGAGCATGGTGTGATTCTGAAGAAGACCGACTGGCTCAGCTGATTGCCTAGGACACCCTCAAGGTGTTTTTCAACGCCCAGTATTTCTCGTCGAATGCAAAAAGAAAGTTGCAGGCGCAATTTATGATCTAAGGTAGGGTCCATGACAGTTAAATAGTATAATGCCGAGTTTTCTAGGCTTAGAAGGTGCATATTCGACACATGGAGTTGATCTATATGACGCATGAATTTTGTTAACAAGTTACTTTACAGGTTTGTGAAGAACATAGTGGCGGATCTATTGGACCAAGCTCAGCACTTCCAAGAAGGCTTAAACATGAAGATTCAGGAGTAGCTGGTTAGATTTAAGCTGAAGACCCACACAAAAGTACTCTCAGCTGCTCGAGCCTATGATTATGTATAGCAAAAGGCAGAACGAGAGCGACAAGTGATGGCACCTCTGAGACGACAACCTCCAGTCGCCACCCAACAGGCACTCCGACCAGTGCAGTAGACATAATTCAAGAGGCCAGCCCTGCCATAGCCATAGCAACCTCGGCAGGACTAGACACAGACTATATGCCACTATTGCAACAAGCTAGGGCACATCAAGTCAAAGTGTCGATACCTCCTGAACCAATGGCAGATTTGTGAAGCAAATGACCACACTTCCAGAGACTGCACACTGAGGGGACTGCAACCAGTGACCCCAACACCAATAGCTACACCAGTTACATCACTAACAGGGAACACTTAGCGTGGACTCCCATCATAGCGGAGAGGATTGTTAGATCGTGATCTAAGCCAATGGAGTGAATAGGCTTATAAACAATTTTTACGAAAATCAAAATTATGCCTACTCAATCAGATAGTCACATAGCAAATATTGTGTAGAGAAAATAAAGCAGAAGCAAATACAGAGTCCACACGATATTTGCCCTTGTTTGGTCGCCCCAACGACCTATGTCTAGCCCCAAAGTAATCACTCAAATAATAATGTCAAGATACAGACACTCGAAACTTCGTGCCCTAATATTCAGCTCACCAAGTCTATATCTGACTCCTTAAAGTGTCGAACACTACTATTTAAGCAAATAATTACTCTTGACTAGCCCCAACCAATTAAGAGCCCCAAAAGAACCCTAAAACTAAAACTAAAACCTACTACAAAGATCTACCAATACTATCAAAAATATAAATAAGATGAAGAGTTTAGAATGCTCAGTTTGTGATGTTTAGGATAGTCCCTATCGATCAACATGTCGTCAACTTCGTGTTGGTGCAACCGGTGTCTTAATCTGATCTATGGATCTTAAGATATACCCCTTCGAAGTTAGCTGTGCAAATCAGTCTGAGAGTGGTCTATACGTAAAGTTGCTCTTTGTTGGTACATGAACTCTGTGGGTCAGCAAGCTTCTTGGCTCGGTCGTTGCACGGGTCAGAAAGTGATCTGGCTTTGGTGCATGGGATTGGCACTGCGGGGGCAATGTCGTGATGTGGTAATGTTCAAAGGATGAAGATGCAAGTCAGCATCAAGCTTGGCATGCGGGTTGCATGGGTCTGGCTCGGTGGAATTCCAATATCGACAGTGCCAGCGACGACTCCACATAATAGAATATCTTCTACTAAAATTCTTTTAGATTTTTGAGTAGTTTGAAGCACTTTCTTGGCCTTGATGATGAACTTGAGTTATGATAAGGCCTTGGTAGATGATTGGGAGCTTATGTGCTTAAAGATGGCCTTGGCCATGAGTTGTATACTTGATGTTTTCCTTGCCAAGAGCTTCCAAGCTTGTCTACTTGGCTTTGATGATGAAGATGTTGAAGACTTGTCCTTGGCTTGAATTCTTGAACTTTGTCTCCACAATGATGATGCCTTTGGTTGCTTGGATGAATAGATCCTCAGAGGATGCGTGACTTTGATGCTTGGGGAGATCTCTTTGTGTAAGTTGCTTGACCCTCTTTTGCATGGATGGATGGAGAGAAGAGTTGTTGCTTGTAGCTTGAAGTTGGAGCTTGGGTGCTTGTGGTAAGAAGTTGCATGAGTTTCTTGGAGATGTCTTGATGTAGGATGCTTGGCTGGGAGTTGAAGATAGATGGAGACTTTGGCTCTTCTTCTCGTACCTTTGCAGATGGAACTTACGGCAACACAAAAAGAGCTTGAAGAAGATGCTTTGGTAAATGCTTGCAGTAAGAGAGCTTACTTGATGAAGATGTTGATTGGCCAAGATGTTGGAGAATATTACCTAGGGCCGGTTCTCTTGTGTTCTTCTTGGGGTTTTCCTATGTAGACTAGGAGACATATATAAATAGCCATGAACCCAAGAGTTTTACTTCAATAAGTACTCCCTCTTTGTTCTCATCTTATAGATAATTTTCATCTTAAATGGATTACTTTTATCTCTCCTAGAGCCACTAGGATTCTTTCAAAATTTATGACCAATTAATCGTATCTCGTTGACACAATGAACTTGATCAATCCTTAGATAAGTAGGACTCTTTTGAATTCAAATTAAATATTCAAATTTGCAAACCGTATATCCTTATCCCTCCATGGAATTTGTAGAAGATGTTGACCAAGTCAAATGCCATAAATCACATGTTTTACGTCTCTCCTTTTCTTGCACATAAATTACAAGCTTTCCATTGACCATATTCACACTTTTGCCACTTGCTCTCCATGCTTGTTTGCACCTGAAAACACTTAACAAACACATCAAAAATATTCATGAAGGTTTGTTATCATCAAACAAGAAATCATAGATTGTTGTATCTAATAATCTCTCCCTTTTGATGACGACAAACCCCAATTAAGATTTGGTCAATATGCTTAAAAACATGTCATCGTGAGTATGTGTTATGCTCAAAAACATGTCATATTGATGCATGTCAACATGATATAACTCATATGAAAGTGTTGCTCCCCCTAGTGACATGCTCTCCTTATCAAGTTTCTCCCCTTATCAATATGCTCACTTCATAAATTCAATCAATCAAATCTTGACCAACAAATTTCTCCCCCTTTTGTTATCATCAAAAGAGCACAAAAGACATCAATGCCATATGCTCTGTAAAAAGAAATCTTTATTAACAAAGACATATGATCTCATTAAGACATTCTTAAAATAATCAATTGATATTCAAGTAATTTCATAATTATGACTAATAAATCTCCGTGCTCGTGTGGTGATCAAAAGTTAAAATGCATAGGAAGAAGTTTTATGAGTATCAGTCACACAAAACAACTTCCATTATACTATAAACGCTTGTAGGATTGAGTTTTCCCACCTTATGAAGCATGAGTTCAAGGTACCAACACCGATACATAGCCTAGAAGGACTCTTAGACAAGGGGTGGAATTGCTTGACGAATATAACACCCATACTAAAGATTAATCTTAAAGAATAAGTTGGATATCCGTGGGTTGTTTCATTACCATGGACCGTATCAATTTTTCATACGAAGCTCTTTTCTTTTCTTTTTCATTATATGCACTATTTTTCCTTTTTTTTCAACATATTTTTCTTTTCTTTTCATGAGCTTTAATTTTAATCCAAGGCATGACAATTCATATCTCATATAGTAATATGTTTTTCAATAAATTCATAATTCATCTACCTTCTCATATTTCATGAAGACAATTCCATATGTGCAATAACAATTAATCCTGTGGAAGTGTAAGGTGAAGATGTAGAAAACAAGTTAGTCAACTAATTGAACATGTAATGATTATTTAAGAAGTCTAATATGCAATTATACTTATGAAAATAATGCAAGATTTCTACATTAATATGAATATCATTCAAAAGTGCAATTTTGAAAATAAAAAAGAAAGATATTCAATAAGCTCAAATTTTGCAATTTTTTATTTTTTTTGTTTTTCAAAATTTTATTTCACACAAAAAAATATGAAAAACACACCCAAAATAAACACTAAGAAAAAATGAAAATCAAGAACGTGAAAACCACACCAAAATGTCATATGAAGGTTTACATTAAGCTTAAACAAGAAATCATACCTTCGCGTAGTGGTTTGGCCAATGAACTTCATTAAAGTGTGATGTCAAATCCATAGTTCCTTGTCTCTCCATCTTATCTACACAAAAGATGTTATGTGTAACCTTAGACTCCACCAACGTCCACTCATGTTAGGCATCATACTTTTAGGAACCCATATTCGTTTAAAATTTATGTTTTTGTTCCTATATACATAATTATGAGAAGTATGACCAATACATCCACAGGTAAAGAACTTTGCATGAATATTTCTAACTTTTCTTAGCTCATTGTGAACTTTCTTTTTTTAGGCTTTTCAACGTGTTTCAAACCATATCCAAGTCCTCAACTATTGTTACTATGCAATTGGTTTCCAAGAATAATATCCAAAGATTGTTTTCCAACACCAAATTTTTTTATGGTTAACTCTAAGTTCGTGGATTTGGATTTCAAATAAATATTTTCATTTCACAATCAAAGTGCACTTACTAATGAAAGCCCTTTTATTTTCATCTTCATTCTTTTTCACATTTTCAGCTTTCTTTTTAAGTCTCGATCATTTTTCCTATAAGATCTTTGTTTTCAAATTGTAGCTTAATAACTTTTTATTTGAGCTCTTTATTTTCATTTTATAATATAATCATATTTTCTTTGCATGCTTTGTTTTTTGTCTCTAGCTTAGAACATACATCACACTTTAAGGTCTCATGCACAATGAGTGGTTCCTTTTTAACTTTTGCAAGAGTATCCTTAAGTGTATTGTTTTCTGTTTTCAATTTTTCATCGTCTGGAGACATGTTGTAGTTTTCTTGTTGTGATTCAAAATTTACTTCTCAAAGCGATTCAACTGTGAATTCTAACTTGTCAATTTCAGCATGCATATTCTTACAAATATTCACTAAATCAGCCATAGAATAAGATTATACCTCATCAAGATCTTCCATTAAGAATAGAGAATAGTGGGCAGTCTCATCTTGTGGTTCATCCTCGCTATCTTCATCACATGTTGTCACAAGTGACTTCCACTTCTTCTTCACGTAGTTGCTTTTTATCAATGGGCAATTCTTCATAAAATGACATTATTTCCCGCAATAAAAGAACTGCACTAAATTAGCAGAATTTTGTTTAAAGAAATTATTTGCAGGATTAAATGTCTTGAAGCGACTGAACCTTTTAGTCATTTCAGCTTTTTCTTGGAGATTCTTGATGTATCTTCTGAATCCTCTCACCATCAATGCTTGATCCTCATCAAGCTCGTCATCAATTTCTTCTTTGGCTTTAAAAGCTAAAGTCTTGGTGTTATTAGCCTCAACTTTTTCTACCTTCTCTCTTGACTCCATTGTCTTAAGTTCAGGCTCTTGCGACATTAAATTTCCAATCAATTTGTTGGGCATATTTTCTGTACCTTTTTCCACACTTTCACCCTTCATTTTCCACGTTTATTTTCTATCATTCTTGTCTTTTTGCCTGTTTTTACCCGTTTTTACCCGTTTTTACTCGTTGTTATCTATTTGATGCTTCGGGGATGTCTTTTGTGTATTTCAGGGAGTTTATGCGTAAAATGATATAAATTCGTGATTCATGGAGCATGGGAGAGAAGGCAGCAAAAAATAACAGAGATCGGAGTCCAAGGAGAGGAGAAAATGGCCCAGGAGCAGTCAACACGGTCGTGTGTGCACACCACACAACCGTGTCATACCATAAGCCCAATGGGGAGTCGCAGCATCAGCGACACGACCGTGCAGTTTCACCACATGGCCGTGTCCAAGTTCAGACAGAGTGCAGATTTGCTACTCGACCATGCAACATGACCGTGTCGAAATTCAGACAGAGCAAAGGCTTTTCACATGGCCGTGTTACGCGACTGTGTCACCTGGAGCTAAGGAGGGCATGAAGAAGGAATGACACGGCCGTGCCAATTTGCGGCACAGCCGTGCGTCTCGAAATTTCTGAATGGACTATAAATAGATGATCGCGATTGCGAGAGGTGGGTGGAGTTTTTTCTATGTTTTTTCTGGGTTTTCACCCCTTTTGGGGGCTGTTCTTCTATTGCTTGGTAAGACTGTTAATTTCTATTTTATTGTAATGACTCTTTGCTTCTTTATATTGCATTTTTCTTGATTTCTCTTTTCATGCTATTTGTGATATTTATTTCTTTGCTTTATTTGTTGTTTATTATGATGATTAGCGCATAGATAATTGTGCCTAGTGTGAGGCTAAACCTTAGTGTAGATTATCCATGTGGGCGGGTTGCCCCAAATATTGATCCAATTTGATTGTAGTCTAGGAATAGGATTGGATGAGCTTAATTCAACTCACTTCTTCATTGAGGAGGGTTGACTATCTAGTGCTAGGCACCGACTAACCATCGGGCACACTCACTAGAATCACCTACGTCGTAGCGACCGCCGACCCATCGGGACCACGATAAGGGTCCAACCTATTCTCCGAGTCCTCTCTTACGGTTGGACACCAAGAGGATGAGGAATGCAATTCGGCTATCATGTATGATTACAACTTGTTGGCTCGAGAAGCTAGATCAACTCGTGTGTTTAATTTGCACTAGTAGTGGTGCTTAACCCTTGGCATCTTTCTTTGTTTTCATATTTTTGTGTAATTACCCCATCCCTATCATCGTTTGCGTAGCTAATTAAGTATACAATTAACTGGTACTCATGCCATTGCCTCCATGTGTTCGACCCATAAGCTACAACAATGTCGTGTGCTTGTAGTTAATCTAAAGCCTAACAAGATTTTGGCGCCATTGCTGGGGAGGCAATCGGCTTGATATCGACTTAGGTTTGTATTTATTAGACTATGCTTTCAAAGAACAAATAAAAGGAAAAAAATTCCACTCCACCTGTTAATACTCATTTGTATTACTGCCGATCTTTCTTTAGTTCTTCTATTTTATAGACAAGTGAATCTTGGAGTAGCAATGTGGATGTCCAACGGAACATACTCTTATGATTTCGGTGTCTCGGCAAACCACAATGCTCAGATGGGAGCATAAAACATTTTCTGCAGGTTTCAGGGAATTGTGAGATTTGCGGTCTTCCAGGGCATGCCACCGATGTTTGCACCTCTTATGCCAGCCCCTATGACCTGATCCCACATACGTACTGCCACCATCCAAATCACTCACATCCGAATCCTCCCCCATTTCTGCCTCCACTGGAAGCAGAGTGAAGCCTTTAGCTATTATGGAATAGTTTATGGCAAACCAAGGCTTACCCACCGCTCCTCCATCACCACTATGACCTACACCCTTCCTAACCCTATAGCCCAATCATTTTTCCAATCATATAGGCATCTTGAGCAGAACTCATGGGGTAAGATCCGAGAGAACATGTCGAAGGAGGGAGAGCATATGGAAGGGCAATTCAACATGCCACATTCTTCCACACCCTTTCCATGGTACTGAGGAGGACCACCCACACCCACGGTGGAGGAAAGTTATTGGTTCAACGCGTCACCGGCCACTTGCGCTACGGGAGGTAATCTATTTTGCGTAATATTCTTTATTTTCTAATATGTTTGCCTCCTTAGCTATAGGTGATAGCACAGTAACATATCATGCCGGCAACGTCACCCAGAGATGCGCCCCTACAAACAATAAGAAACTTGATGGGGTGCTAACCGAGCTTGAGGGGCTCATAACCAAGTTCCGATCGGAATTCATTTTGTTTTGCACGAGAGATAGCAAGAAGTCCGAAATAGAATAGACCGCGCCAACCTTTTCCTTTCGCCAGGTTCCCAAGTTGGAGCCATGCACGAGCATCGAGGAGACTGCGACACACGTGCACGCTTCCGAGGAGTACTTGAGTTCGGTCATAGGCACGACAATTGACTTCAGCTGGTCCAAACCATGTTCACTTCCCTTATTAGCACCGCAACCACTCCCCATTTCACTGAAGCCCAAGAATCGACACCACATTGATCAGGGAGATTTCCTGAACCTTGAGCACTCCCTCTCCGAATATCAAATTTTATTGCATTATTGTTTAGATTCAGATATTTCTGACGCAACGTGTCTCCTACATGACATTGATACACATGTACTAGCGACATGCTTGGTTGCTCCAGCGCCTGACCATCATGGGGATCAGAAGAACGAGGACTTGATCGTACCCCATGTTGAGAGTAGCGAAGTTTTTCCAAGGAGCATTCATCAACATGCCTTAGAATTTTATATATCATTTGATGATTCTCTTTGGATCAATTTCATTCGGGAAAATAAAAATTCTCATCGGACTGATGCAGTTCGTATTTTACAAGTAGCAGGTGGGCACCTCCAAAAGATGTAGGGAGCTGCGTTGCTGGAGTTTAGTGACATTCATGGAGTGAAGCTGCTTGCTGAGCCACGAAAGCAGGAGGAGGAACAGCTACCTGCTCCATTGGAGATCCTTAACACCCCATTTGATCAGGTGCATCCTACTCCAGTAGTGTAGATATTTTATTTTATGCCTTCTAATTTAGTATTTTTAATAATCTCGTCTCCTCTCGTTAGCAGAAAAGCATAGTAGGATTTAGATTTCTTTAATAATTTTTTCATCTCTCAATTTCCTCGCACATTATCATTTTCCAACTTCGATCTTTCCACTAACCTTCCAATCAAACTTGAGCCCTTATTGCACACACTATTTTGTTTAGGGCTATGCTTCACACTAGCTTGGGGGAGATCTCCCATGCACTCCATCACATTTCATATGAACCTAACGCTATCACGTAGCATCCCCATTTCACCACACCCACCCTCCCTTGCACTCCCCCCATATCTCATAGTCCTCAAGCAATGAGGACAATGCTTAGTTTTAGCTTGGGAGAGAGGCGTTTCACTCCTAGCTTGGGAGAGGCCTCCAAACTTTTTTGTTTATTTTTCGCACCTTCTGCACTTTGTCCTTTATTTTACCACACTTTCTTTTCCATTTCACTTTTCTATCCTCTTTCGCCATTGTGGGAAACGAAAAGAAATGATCCCTTAAGAAAACAAAAACGCTCATGTATGTGATTCCACCTAGGCACTTGATTAGAATTATTCACTACACACACTTTTATTGCCTTCATGGCGAGGCTTCTTCTCGTCTCATACACGATTCCACTTTTAAATCCATCTCCGCGAGTGAGCATTAGATCTCCATTTAATGCCCAATAGGATAGAATGGTTGTTTATTCAACCTTTAGCTCACACAAGTATAGGCCTCATCGATTGAGTAGAGTATGCATTTGCTTGAAGGGTATTAGCCTTAGATATAGCGTGATTCCCTCTAGAACATGGTGGTTTGACATAATCCATTCAAAAAATGATATTTTGCAATTGAAGACAAAAAAGAGAAAAGAATAGGTGCATTGTTCTTCCAGTCCCACCAAGTAGCCTGGTCTCCGTACCTCGGGAAGCAGTGGAGGTTTGCACAGAACGGTAAAGATTTAGGGGAGTGCACTAAGTAGAAATAATCGACCTTAGGTGATTCGGGAGAGTATGTCCAAGGGATCCTTTTGGCCCGACGCCCTAGACTCATCTGGGTCGGGGTCGTTGACTGAAATCCCACTACACGAATCACCCAAGTTCCATGCAAATAAAAGAATACATAACATGCATGTCTACCACCACAGTTTAGGAGGATTTAGCTTATCTCGAGCCAATTTCAGAAAGTTTAAGTCCCTATGAAGCACTTTTGTTTCTTTCCTTTGCTTGTGCAATGGCTGAATTCTTCCATATTAAGCATACTAGGCGGATTTTTCGCAATTTAGTATTTTCACTATGATATGAGTTAAACTTGAGGTTTCGTGTTAGAGACTTATATTCTTGAGTCATGTGCCATGCTAGGTAGTTAGAGTGTCGCATGTAAGGAGTAAACTCTAATTTCGTTGATTATGTGGTTTTCACGCACGACTGGTTTTGAGAGGGCAATCCTTAGATTCCCCTAGCAAATCTCTCCCGGCACATCAATTCTTGTCTTGCTTGGGGACGAGCAAGAGTTTAGCTTGGGGAATTTTGTTAGGCATATTTGTGCACCTTTTTCACTCTTTCACCCTTCATTTTCCACGTTTATTTTATATCATTCTCGCCTTTTTTGCCCGTTTTACCCGTTTTTATCCATTCGATGCTTTGGGGATGTCTTTTGTGTATTTTAGGGAGTTTATACGTAAAACATTGAAAATTGGTGATTCGTCGAGCATGTGAGAGAAGGCGGCAAAGAATAACCAAGATCGGAGTCCAATGAGAGAAGAAAAGGGCCCAGGAGCAGTCAACACAGCCGTGTGTGCACGCCATACGGATGTGTCATACCATAAGCCAAGGAGGAGTCACAGCATCAGCGACACGGCTGTGCGGTTTCACCACACGATCGTGTCCAAGTTCAGATAGATGGCAGATTTGCTACACGACAGTGCAACACGGCCGCGTCGAAATTCAAACAGAGCAAAGACTTTTCACACGGCCGTGTTGCACGGCCGTGTCACCTGGAGCTAAGGAGGAGTGAAGAAGGATTGACACGGCCGTATCGATTTATAGCACGGCCGTGCTCGAAGCTGCTGCCTCTTTGTTGCCATAATTTCTTGCGGCGACACGGCTTCCGATCTTTTGTTATTCTTTGTCGTCTTCTCTCCGATGCTTCTCATATCATCAAATTGTATCTATTTGTGCACGATTTCCCTGAAAAACACAAAATACATCCCCGAATCATCAAATGGATAAAAATGGGTTAAACAAGTGAAATAACGAGAATCATGTAAAACAAGAACGGAAAATACGGGGGGAAAGGACGAAAAAGGTGTATAAAATACACCGAACAGACGTCAAGATAGGTAGCGAAGTATTGAAGACGACCAACAGGTATCCTAATTTCCCCATGGTGATTTGTGGATGAGAGCTCTACACTGGTTTCTTAGTGATCGAGATTCTAAGCTTCGATGCCGTATTCGGGATGGACTGGTGTTAAGCGCATATTTTACAAAATTTTCATATTGGTTCACCAAGTGATTTTTATGTTTTATTCTCATTCTCTATGCAGTTTTCATTTATTTTAGTTTATTTCACTCTTGGGGATCCTTTTGTATATTTCAGGGATAAAGTATGCAAAACGATGCAAAGAAGCGATGAGAGAAGCAATGGGAAAGAAGCTAAGAATTTTGGTGAAAAAAGAACAATATATGGGCTGAAAACCGAACAACACGGCCATGTTGTGACATGCACGGCTGTGCGAGTGTATTAACCCTTCGGCTAAAGAAGAGCCAAAGCGGCACAACCATGTAGCCATTTGCACGATCGTCCAAGATTTGCATAACTTGAGGATTTCTACTGATGGAGCCGGCAAGGCCGTGCACCAGTCTGCACAGCCATGAAACCAGATAGAAGATTGGGCCCCTACATGCTGACGTCCCCACGGTTTGTGATCATGTGCAATGTGTGCAATAAGAGATTGGGGGTGCAAGATTTAAATATTTATAACCGCAAGCGCACTGTGTTGTAGTGTGGCTTGGGGGTCGAACACAGGGAGGCGTGGTTGTGCTTGTGTCAAAAAGGACCTAAGTCACCCTATGGGTGAGCTAGCCCGAATCAATAGATGGGTAGTCACGGAATGTATAAACGAGGTTAAACAATATAAAGGGAAACCCAGGACTTCGGTTTTCACCCTATCATGTGATTCTCGCTAATACGTCCAACGGATAGGATAACAATCGGAATTAGGGTTTAATGGTGAGACGTTGCCTCTAAGAGTGATACCAGCGTCCCATGGGCCCGATATTCCGATCGGTGCCCAAGATGATACGCCGGACTACCCGGGTTCGGTCATTGGCCATTCCCATGTCCATTAACACTGACCGACTCCGAGAGCACTAAGCTCGCAACGATAACTCCCAACATCTCATCCTGTCGTTCCCACGCGCTAGGAGTCGATGTCTACGCTAAGGGCGTGAGCTACGGCTAGGGAGTCAACCGCCAATTTTATTCCCCCTTGGCCCAACGGTCAAAGGCGGTCTTTTTCTCGCCGATGACAATGAAACACCCCGCGTAACCAATAGATTCTAATCCATATCGATTTCCTAGTCCTATAGACGCATCAGGGAGAACCCACGAAGGGGTTTCCACCAAAATCCCAGATTTGAGAACCACTCACACATTTTATCTAAAAAGCAATCTAAATGAAAATCGACCGTTAAAAACATAATCGGGCAATAGAAATGGAGTAGTAGCAATGCAATTTACAATATCAAAGTTTCATAAAGATCAGAACGCTTACAAATAACTAAAAAATTCCAGCCGTCGCAATAGAGAAAAAGACAGAAATAAAACACTTCTCTCGTTTCTGAAAACCGAGGGTTTATATATATAGAAAACGACGTCACCCAATCGGTTGAAGTATCAACCGATCGGGTGAGCTACTGCAATCTTCAACAGCGGTCTTCAGAAACATCACCCGGTCAGGCGACACGATCGGTTGGCGGAAGCAGCTCGTCGTTTGGATCTTGCGGCCTTCGGATGACCGATCGGTTGATAAATCAACCGATCGGTTGGAAACATCGCCTGAAAGACAAAAATTTGCGACGTTTTGGCACGGTCAGCAGGCCGTCGGGTGAGCTCTCCGGGTCGTGTCTTGGGGGAATCGGCTACAGATGAACCGATCAGGTGAAGGTCACCCCATCGGTTGGAATTCAGCTTCAATTTCCAGAGAAGATAGTTGGTCTGAACCGGCCATCGAACCGGTCGGTTGACGCTCACGTTGCTTCAGCTGCTGTCCAGGTCGTGCACGCGTGCTCACGTTTCTTCAGCTGCTGTCCAGGTCGTGCACACGTGCATCACCCGATCGGTTGGCTGTATCCAACCGATCGGGTAGGGGCTGAGAGATAGAAATCTTGGTCGTTTGACCCCCCCTGGATCACGCGTGACTCCTCTCGTTGCTCCGGGGACTTATGATATCTTCGTTATGTGTCCCTACGCTGACAAACTCCTGCAAACACGCAAAAACACGGAGAAGTGAAAGAAAACAAGAAAATACGAGAAAATGGATACGGGACGGCGGAAAATAACGGAAAAACACAAAAGAAGACGTGCGTGAACATATAAAATATACACACACGTCAAAATCCCCCAAGCTGAACCCTTCCTCGTCCTCGAGGAAGACGAGTGAGAGTAGGAGCTCGAAAGGAGAAAATAGAGAGAAAGAGAGAGAGAAAGAGAACTCTAAATCCTAAATCTCCCGTCAGGGCCAACAAAATCAAAAACGCCACACCAAGCAAGCAAACTCCAAATCACAACATTAAACCAAAGGAAACGAGTCCAAACAAGTGTCGTAGGCCCACGCGGTGAAGCGGGAGTGAGTGTGGACGTGTGCTAGCAGACGGCGTCGCTATCTACATTGTGATATAAGCTCCATATACACAAATCCAAGAAAAGACCCAAATATCGATTCGATTCTAAATAAGCGGTGATTATATAGCTCAAGCATGCATGAGAAGAGTATGAGAATATAAACGTATCATGTGTCAGGGACTCCACAGCTAGGGACTTGGACATCACCACACTATCGCCTAGGTAATAGCTAGAAATTCCCTATTCCAAGTGTTTTCGAAAGCGATGGGGGTTGAGATGATGTGGAGTAGAACACTCGGTGCAAATTCTCGCCTTCCCTTTATTCTCGACAGGTAGGAAAATATTCACACACATTTTTTTTTGGGTTTTGGATATATGTATTTTTTGGGTTTTTGGCTATACATATGTATTTTTTTGCTTTCTTTTCTCTTTTCTCTTTTTTGGGTTTTTCTTTTCTCTTTTTTGGATTTTTGGATTTTGGGGTATATACACGTGTGTACTCTCCCATGTGGGAGAATGGTACAGGACAAGGGGATTTGCACCAAGTAAAATAAAAAATAAATCGGATTCTAAACACTTGGACAAGGGAGATTTTTCGCTAATCAGAGCATAGGCTAAATGGGTTATCATAGTCGTAATTGTGGAATCCTGACACATGCGAAATGAAGCATACGATATATATATATATATATATATATATATATATATATATATATATATATATATATATATATATATATATATATTCATGTATACAGAAGCAGACAGGAGAAGTAGATACCTGATCACTCCGTGTTTTACACCTTTTTTCCGCATGATTGCATGCCGTTTAGATCGCTCAAATCACGCTTTTCACGATTTATCGACGATATTGCGATACTTTTCACGATTTGTTGTTTTTGTCGTATTTCAGGAGATTTGGAGCGATTTGGAGTGATCCCCTGATACACCTACTCCAGAGTGTCACCGACGACTTCCCCGAGGGGTATTTTGCTATTGGAGAGGAGCGGAAGAAGAAAGAACGTCGCAGGAGCGAAGAGGAGGCAAAAACAAGCTGTTTGGGCATTTTTGGTGTCTCACTCGGCCGAGTGAAGGAGTCACTCGGCCGACCAGCGAGACACCGCTCGGTCGACCAGATCGGACACGTTTCATGTGTGCATTCGGCCGAGCGTCGGAAGCCACATCGGCCGAGTGACGAGACCCCGTCCGCCCGAGTGGCACTCAGACGACGCCCATCAAAAAGTGCCAACTTACTATTTTTCGTCTGCCTGAGCTTCAGAAGACCCACTCGGCCGAGTAGACGACGCCCATCAAAAAGTGCCAACTTACTATTTTTCGTCTGCCTGAGCTTCAGAAGACCCACTCGGCCGAGTGGAAAATGCCGACCGCCCGAGTACATAGAAGCCATCGGCCGAGTGACGACAACTCACTCGGCCGAGCGACCCCCGAAGTGAAGACCCCCGAAGACCTAGACTTACTGGAAATTCTCAGGGTTTGTCACTCGGCCGAGCGACTTTTGTCACTCGGCCGAGTGCGACGCGCTGCCTGTAGCGAAAATTGCGATTTTCAGGCTGCGCAGGGGCATTTTGGTCACAGTTTTTTGGACGATTTTGGGGGGTATTTAACCCCTGTTTTTACCCTAGGTTAGGGAGCTTTTCTCTTTACTTTTTGCACCTTTTTAGATTAAACTTTTTAGCTTTAGAATTTTGTGATTGGAGAGGAGAGGAAAGTTTATTTTTGTTGGATTCTTGGAGAACTCTATTGGTTTGTCTCCCTCTCCATTAAAAATCTCATTTTTATTGCTTATTTGAATATTGTGATGAATTCTCTTGCTATTTCCATTATTTATTCTTGCATTTGTGATATGAATTGTGAGTAGTCTATACGTCTTGGGGCGTGGGGATGAACCCTACGAGCCCAATTTCTTATTTGTGATGAATTGGTAGAAGTATTGCTAGAATTGTTATTAGGGTTAGATTGGGATCGATTTACTACGGATAGCTAGGTGTTCATATCGATTGGGATTTGCAAGAGATTGGATCCCAATTCGATATGAAACCCTAGAAATCCGAATTGGGTTGGAATCGAGTTTCCGTAGTATCGGTTTGCAAGATATTGGACCGATACTAGGGTTTCCGGTTGCAATTCCATGTCGATACCCGTTTGTAAGAGATTGGACGGGTAGGAACTATCCCAACCTAGGTCGCGGCCCGAGTTTGCACGAGAGTGGGCTCGGGGCGCGATTGAACGATGATGTTAATCCTAATGCTAGCTTGCCTAGGCTAGGGTTTGCAAGAGATTGAACCCAAACCTAGGATAGCTATAGACCGACAACAGCGCGAGAGCGTGAGCTAGGTTTTACATTCAGTTGCAACTAGTTCATCCGAAATTCTACCCTAGCAATGTTGATGCCAACGAATCACATTGACGAGATACGGTAAGTAGCAGGGATTCCCCATTCCCTAGGCGTCCTTTATTTGATTTTATATCCCCATATTTTGTCTGACGATTGTGACAGGATCGCCAAAGGCAAATTCTCTCTTTTCCGTTCTTAATAGCCAGGTTGTTCGGAGCAAGCACTTTCATTCGTCCTCCATGTGTTCGATAACCCGCTCGCCACTACTGTAGGATCCTGCCAAAACAGAGTTAGGATCGATAATATGAAGTTTAGACTTACGCTTGCGTATGCGGCACGGTAGTCTACGAACTTCGCCTTCGGATTCGCCACGACGGATCGAGTCTTCTCACGAACGGAGTAAGGCTACTAATCCACAATCTAAATCTCTACTTTAGATTAAGAACTTGGATAGAGGAAGAGAAAGGATTTCTACAGAGCTTCGCTATGATGAAGTTGCATGCATGAATTTCATGCAAAAGGTGTAAGAAATGGCTTACCCTTGGGTCTTATTTATAGCCCCCAAGGTAGTTATTTTAGGGTAAGTTGTTCCTTTGGAACAACTTAATTAAGGTGTACCATGATACATGGCACATTATAAGCTTAAGTTGTACCATATGCATGGTACAACATAAGCTTAAGATATTCCCCCTTTATTAGCCATATGTCGCATGCACTTATGCATATATAATGCGACTTTCCCACTCATCCAGAGATCCTCTCCGTAAGGGAACAGATTCCCTTTGCACACGACTTCGTGTACGCGACGTTCGAGGTCCGTATTCCCTCGTACATCCCCTACAAGGGTGTACAAACGTCTTCCATATCCAACATCTCCCACTCACACTTGAGGGGATTGTAAGAGAACATCTTTCTCTTAGTTCTTTCATCTATCATACCGAGAAATAGACCGTGCGACCGTCATGCGCGTAGAGTCTGTTGTTGTGCACTTGTTAGAGATACACAACGACCTCGAAGGTGCAAAGTTGAGTAGTTCAACGCATGCTTTACCCTAGATTATTTCTTCACATTTCTTATACTTTATATTCAACAATTGAATCCCATCTGGATTACAATTGGCTGGCCAGCTTTGAATCATTAAAGTCCAAATGCGAATATGAAATCAATCTTCCTATTCTTGCGAACCTTCTGATCTTGACTAGACTCGCTTTTCTAACGTGCCCCGCCGAGCCGAATTATCATAGCCCATAAGTAACACGCTAAGATAGCGATCATTTCGTCAAATCTAAAGGAACCAATTGGAGTCCTTGAGGGTAAGAGTTAAGACCCATATGGCCTTTGAGTCTCACATAATAGCAAACAATATTGCTACTAACTCAGTGGTCGAAATGCATACGTGGTATGAACACGTATTACAACATCACTCCTTTCCCAGGGAGAGTATGTCTTAATGATGTTGTACGGATGAAAAGATCAGACACCACAGTGACTATCGTTTTGAGTCCCCTTACTACTCGTGAAATATTCACGGACTCTCATCCTGCATAAGACAGATAGGAAAAAATCCTATGAGATCTCTTTCAAATATCCTTATGATACAGATCTCAGATCTTTTGTAAGCATCCATATGATGCAGATCTTTCATTCGACTATCTTGTTTAAGTCATGACTCTAAATCATTCGTCTAATGATTTTGACTTTAAACTAGTCTCATCTCTATCTTATCCATCTGATAAGATAAGGCGGTTGCTCATGTGAGAGAGCCAACCTTAATCTGTCCGACATACACACAATTCAGCTGAGATTTCAAAAAATGTACACAAACATTTCTTAAGAAATTCATATGCAATGTTTGAAAAAAGAACTTATTCTTTTATTAATTTTGATCATTTACAGACATGGGAATTTACATTGGTACAACTCAGCTCTTACGCAATCCTTGAGATGATAAGTGTTTGTAAAACACATCTCTGGGGATCGCCTTCGTAAGCGGATCCGCTATCATCTCATGCGTAGATATGTACCTTATGTCTACCTTCTTGGTCTTATCATAGTCTTTTGCAAATTTGTAGCGGATATCTATGTGTTTGGTCTTACAATGGAATTTCGGATCTTTGACATAGGCTATAGATGCTTGACTGTCGCTGTGTATAGGTACAGCACCTGAGTCACTTGCATTAATTAGCCTGTCTAAGAACTTCCTAAGCCAAACAGCCTCTTGAACTGCCATGCTAAATGCTACAAACTCGGCTTCCATGGTTGAAAGTGCGATGCAGGATTGTTTCTTGCTACTCCAGGATATTGCACCAGATCCGAGTAGAAAAACATATCCTGAGGTCGATCGTCGCTCATCGAGATCACCCGCCCAATCAGCATCAGTGTAGCCTTCGAGCCTCAAGGCATCTCCTTGATAGCATAAAGCAAAGTCTGCAGTTCCTTTGAGATACCGCATTATCCTCTTAACCGCTTTCCAGTGTACTTGCCCTGGGTTGGATTGGTAACGACTTACCATTCCAACGGCAAAACAGATGTTCGGTCTTGTACACATCATAGCGTACATTACACTACCAACTGCACTGGAATATGGAACTTTTTCCATAATCTCCTTCTCTTTTTGGTTCTTTGGACATGATTTCAGACATAAATTGTCGCACTTGCTTATTGGAGTATCAATGGACTTGCAGTCCTGCATATTAAAACGTTCTAGAACCTTCTTTATATAAGTCTCTTATGAAAGAGAAAGAAGTTTCTTTGAACGGTTCCTTGAAATCTTAACTCCAAGGATATATGCGGCTTCTCCCATGTCTGTCATCTCAAAAACTGATGAAAGCCAAGCCTTGATATCCATCACAAAGCCCTTGTCATTTCCGGCTATTAAAATATCATCTACATATAGAGACATAATAACATACTTGTTCTTATTCCTCTTGATATATACACAGTTGTCTTCATCAAGCATGGAAAAACCATTTGATAAGACAACCTCTTGAAATCGTATATACCATTGCCTCGAGGATTGTTTAAGACCATATATGGATTTAAGAAGTTTACAAACCTTATGTTCGTTTCCTTCTTTTACAAACCCTGTTGGTTGTTCCATATAGATCTCCTCGTCCAATTCTCCATTGAGAAAGGCAGTCTTTACATCCATTTGATGTAATTCGAGGTCTAAGCAAGCTACCATTACCAGAATCAGGCGAATTGAGGTGAAACGAACAACAGGTGAGAAAGTCTCTTCGTAGTATATCCCTTCCTGTTGCGTAAAACCTTTCGCGACAAGGCGAGCTTTATATCTGTCAATAGAGCCATCAGCCTTATGCTTGATCTTGAGAACCCATTTGTTCCCAATAGCTCTACGTCCTCTGGGTAAGTCAACCAAGTCCCAGACTTGGTTAACTTTCATGGATTCTAACTCCTCTTGCATCGCTTCCATCCATTTGTCTTTAGCAGGGCAAGATACGGCCTGTTTGAAAGTAGCAGGCTCGTCATCTTCTTGTAGTAAAGTCATAAAGGTTTGCGGAAATTCATCCTCAAATCTTAGAGGAGCCAACCTTGCACGACTACTACGTCGTATTTGAGATTCTTCAAGTCCTTGTTGACTTGAATTTAGATCAATTCTAATATCATTCCCACTTGGAATGTCGTTAGAATTGCTCCCACTTGGATCATTATTCCCGTATGGAATAGGATAATCGTCATTCGTATAATCCATTGGTGAAGGTTGAAACGTATTTTCATTTTCACCAAGAATTCTCCCACTCGAATGAGGTAATCCTTCTTGATCATAAATCTCAAATAGAGATAAGTCCTGACTTATCTCGCCCTGTCTTGGAAACTCGTTTTCCAAGAAAGTGACATCCCTCGACTCAAACTCAATTAGCCCACCATTGTCTTCCTGACTAATAAAAACATAACCTTTGGAGTTTTCTGCGTATCGTATAAAGATACATTTCCTTCCCCTTGGCCCAAGTTTGCCATACTTATGGGAGGAAATATGTGCGTAGGATGCACAACCCCAAGGTTTCAAAATGTTTAAGTCAGGAGACCTTTGGTTCCACAACTCATAAGGAGTGGAGCTAACTGATTTCGAGGGTACGCGGTTTAAAATGAAAGTGGCCGTCAATAATGCATCACCCCAAAAGGTGATTGGCAAGTTAGCTTGCGCCATCATTGAACGGACCATTTCCATTAAAGTCCTATTTCTCCTTTCTGCAACACCGTTTTGTTGAGGAGTATAAGGCATAGTTACCTGATGTACTATGCCTTTTTCATCACAAAGTTCCTTAAAACTTATTGATTGATATTCACCGCCCATATCGGTTCGCAAGACCTTAATCTTGCGATCTAATTGATTCTCCACTAAACTCATATAGTTTTTAAAGCAAGCCAAAGCTTCACTTTTGTGGGATATCAAATAGATATGTCCGAATCGGGTGAAATCATCAATAAAAGTGATGAAATAGGACTTTCCGCGTCTTGTCTTGACATTCATCGGACCACATATGTCCGAATGGATAAGCTGTAATGGAACCTCGGCCCTTGTGCCGGTTCCAAACGGCTTGCGACAAGATTTCCGCACAAGGCAATGTTCGCAGGTCGACATTTCAACCTTTGAAACATTGGATAGAAGGCCACGTTTGGCAAGTCTATCCATACGCGTTGGTCCAATATGACCAAGCCTTGCGTGCCAACAATTCACATCAGACTCATAAGTCATAGAATTTGCAACAAGGAAATTTTCATTACATGAGGAATCATACATTGTACTCATTACAATAAATCCTTTAAATACAAACCCAGTACCAATAAGAGTATTATTACAACTTAAGTCCATATTACAATCATGAAAAAACCAGCTATAGCCAAGACCCATTAATACAACCACAGAAATTATATTCCTTCGAATATCTGGAGCGAAGAGGACATCATGAAGTAGGAGAGTGCGGCCGTTGTCCAAGATTAGCTTGCAAGTCCCAACGCCTTTCACTTCAACACGTGTGTTGTTTCTTACATAGATCCACTTCGTTCCTTGGGGTATCCGGTGATACTCCACGAAGGATCGTCTGTCCCTTGCTATGTGGTCAGTGGCACCTGAATCAATTATCCAAAATGGATTAGATTCCACAAGAAATATTGAACTAGAAACACATATGTAACTAGTATATTTACAAGTTACCTCGTCGCCTCCACTCGTACACGAACGAGCATAGTGACCGAGCTTGTTGCACTTGAAGCACTTGATCCTCTTCAAGTCTTTCTTCTTGTGCCATTTCTTGTGCCCACCCTTATGTTTGGGTTTCTTGGTAGACTCAGGTTGCTTATTACGTTCATTAGTGAACTTCGAACGATTTTTCCGTTTCTTTCCCCGTGTGAGGAACTAGCAACCATGTGCACTTCTGCACTTGGCTTGGCAGCCGCAAGCCGCTCTTCCTCTAATTCGAGGTGCTTGGAAACATCGCTGAAGGTCTTGATGCTCTTATTGTGAGTGAGATGCATCTTCATTTGGTCCCACCCATTTGGTAGGGAACGTATGACTGCTTGGATTTGTTGCTCATCCGTGAGCACATGACCTGCGTCCTTTAACTCTGATATAAGGTTCGCCATATGTCGCAGATGTTTCCCCATGGAATGATCTGGACGTTTCTTATATGTATCGAACTTTATAGTTAAGGCGCGAAGTTTGGACACCGATGTGCCACCGAACTTCTCCTCTAGCTTGGACCATATGTCCATGGCTAGGTCATGTTCTCGGAAGATGCGCATTATGTCATCAGCCATACTGCTCAATAACGTAATGCGCGCTATCTTATTCTTCCGAGACCAAGCATCAAAAGCTTCCTTGTCTCTTCGGTGTTGGGCCGTAGTGCCCAACTCCGGTTCAATCATAACGTTCTTTAGAGTTTCGAGCACTTCTTGCTCCTCTAGAACGTATTGTATCTTAATGGACCAAAGTTTGTAATTATCGCCGTTGAGTTTTTCACCTTTGTTTAACTCAGCGACGATATTCTTTGAAGCGGAAGACATTTTACTTTTAAAATGCTGCAAAAGACATAAAAACCGAAGGTTCGATCAAAAACACATTGCATAAAATTCTTAAAATATAACTCCCACTTGAAATTATATTATATTTGATAAGTTACTTTCGAAAAATATTGAAGATGTTGTTCTAGAATCGAAAAGGTCTCTTTGATTCCAATCACCATCTAGAACAACCTTCAATATTCCCCCATCACTTATCAAACAATAGTACTCTTATAGTACTAGCAGCAGAAAAACGAGTTTGAAAACGAATTTTTCAAATATAATTCCCACTTGAAATGATAATAGAATATCCCATATGGATAGTTCTAAAATCAACTCCCACTTGGAATGATATTCATAATTTGATAAGTTACTTTCGAAAAATATTGAAGATGTTACTCTAAAGTCGGAAAGGTCACTAAATCACCATCTAGAGTAACTTTCAATATTTCTCCCTCACTTTATCAAATGTTAGTACTCTTATAGTACTTTGCAGCGGAAAAGCGTTTTTGAAAAACGTATTTTTCAAAAATTTAAAATACATTGGCTAATCTCCGTAGAGTAGAGCACAACGTCATAAGTACATTGGCTAATCTCCGTAGAGTAGAGCACAATGACATGGCTAATCTCGCATGAAGTAGAGCACTATGGCTAGTCTTCAAGGAGTAGAGCCCAAAGAAAAACTGCATTAAAACGTTAGTCCCGTATGAACTAGTCGGCACTGTGGTTAGCCCCGTATGGACTAATCGACACATTCGAGTTTGACCAAGGCCTTGTGTTACCCCGTATGGGTCATTTGGCAAATTTTCAATCGACCCAGACCTTCTGTCGGATTGGTCGACCAAAAACACCAAATTGGTCGACCAATTTTTTGGTCTTGCAACTTCTTCCCGGCCAGGGCCTCTGCCCTGGCCGGGGCTTGGCCAAGGGCCGGCCAGGGCCTCTGCCCTGGCCGGCCAGGGGCCTTGGCCCCCTCGGCCAGGGCCGACCAGGCCCTGGCCTCTGCCAGGGCATTGGCCCTGGCCTCTGCCAGGGCCGGCCAGCCGGCCCTGGCCCCTGCCAGGGCCGGCCAGGCCCTGGCCGAGGCCAGGGCGCCGGCCCTGGCCTCTGCCAATGTAGGATCCTGCCAAAACAGAGTTAGGATCGATAATATGAAGTTTAGACTTACGCTTGCGTATGCGGCACGGTAGTCTACGAACTTCGCCTTCGGATTCGCCACGACGGATCGAGTCTTCTCACGAACGGAGTAAGGCTACTAATCCACAATCTAAATCTCTACTTTAGATTAAGAACTTGGATAGAGGAAGAGAAAGGATTTCTGCAGAGCTTCGCTATGATGAAGTTGCATGCATGAATTTCATGCAAAAGGTGTAAGAAATGGCTTACCCTTGGGTCTTATTTATAGCCCCCAAGGTAGTTATTTTAGGGTAAGTTGTTCCTTTGGAACAACTTAATTAAGGTGTACCATGATACATGGCACATTATAAGCTTAAGTTGTACCATATGCATGGTACAACATAAGCTTAAGATATTCCCCCTTTATTAGCCATATGTCGCATGCACTTATGCATATATAATGCGACTTTCCCACTCATCCAGAGATCCTCTCCGCAAGGGAACAGATTCCCTTTGCACACGACTTCGTGTACGCGACGTTCGAGGTCCGTATTCCCTCGTACATCCCCTACAAGGGTGTACAAACGTCTTCCATATCCAACAACTACACCGTGCGCTTGCGGTAAAACTACAACCGTCGCTCCGGGACGTGTATCCGGGGCGCGATCAATACCGCGTATTCAAATCGAATCATGATAATCTAGGGGTCATTCCTGGACAGGTATATAAATCAAAATCACAAAGTAGAAGCACACCAAACGGCTAGGCACGACACACGACTCACAAAAAAGCTAAGTGGACCCACAATGCATGAAATGCAAGAGGACTCGGCTTCCTAGGGTTAGTGAATGTGATTATTGAAGCCATGCTAGGTGTGTGTGTGTGTGATTCTGTGGCAATTCATCATATGGGGTCATCTCTAGGAGAAAGAGAAAGAAAAAGAAGAAAAGAAAAAATAAAAACACGATGAAAACGACTCAAAACGAAGAAAAAGACGCAAATGATGCACGAAGTGCGACTCCCCCAAGATGAAACTTGCATTGCCCTCAATGCAATAGAAATAAATACTGGGGGGCAATGAAAATGGGGGGGAATACGCACCGACACAAAAAGAAAAGAAAAACAAGAAAAGCACACATATGAAACTGGAAAATAAAAGGCACACACACCAAGCGACATATGAACAGAAAATAAAGATGGAAAATCACACCACACAACATATATAAACAAGCACACAAAGAAAACATCACACGACATCACACAGAAAAATTGACTTCCCCCAAGCTAGACATGACAATGCTAGCTATATGATATGATCATGAAAATGCAGAGATATGCAAGGGGGAGGTCAGAAAACAAAATGAAATCAGAAAGTAGGAGAGGAATCGTCCTCGTCCTCCTCGGTGGAAGAAGTGGGGGATGCGGGGGAGTGGATGGGAGAGGTGACTGGTGTGCGAAGAAGTGTAGAAAGGGGTCGAGGTGATGGATGGGTAGGTGCGGAGGAAGTCTGGATGATGGGTGGTGTGGAGGTGATGACGGTGAGTGGTAGTGAAATGGCGACCAATGCGATGGTGGATGGTGGAGGTACGGGGGCAGGTGGTGGAGAGGATTGTCACGCCCCGCTTCCCAAAACAACGGAGGCGGAGCGTGACGAGGCCCGCTTAGGCCAGAGCTGAGGAGCCCCGACCCAATAAGCGTCTGTGTGGTACCAAGACGAAGGTACAGGTCCCTGCATGTTAGTACAGAACAATAAAAGTACAAGAAGGAAAAGAACATCACAAATTTTATTCCAACATATCAAGTACCAAGTCTCAACGCCCGAAGGGCTACAACAGCAGAAAAGTAAATCTAATGGTGCAAGCACCCAACCTAAACAAGAAACATAAAAGGTGCTACGCACCCAACAAGAATAACGTCGCCTCTGGAAACCGCTACTAACAGCCTCTAGCTCTGATCCTCCTCAGGGTCGTACTCGGGATCGACGCTCTCTGGCTCCACGTCGGCTGGCAAGTCAGACTCCTCCACGTACTCTGGCTCAATCCCTGACGTACAGCACCAGAAGAAGGAACTGTACGTCAGGTAAGGTCTACAAGGGAAAGATTAGACCAAACTACAAGTGTACCAATTACTTACAACATTTTACTGGTTGATTAATCATGCTGATGGTTCTTACAACAGAAAGAAAACACAACAGACAAGCAAACAAAACAAGTAGTAGTCACAGCGAGTGCTATGGACTACGGGACTAGCCTACAGGTGTCAAGACAAGACGGAACACGGGAAGCCAGACACGACAAGACAAGACAAGACACGAAAGGGTTCACGCCTGATCGGTTCGAGGGGGATCAATCCCTCTTGCCTCTTGCACGCTCAACCCTACCCCATAACCCCAAGAATCGTGACAAGACATGGGATCACTTGCTCTAGCTTGACAAGTTCCCAATTGCTCCCTGAGCTGTGTAACGGTACATGGGATCACCTGCTCTAGCTTGACAGGTGCCCAATTGCCCATCGGGCTGTGAACTAGTACAAGGGATCACTCGCTCTGGCTTGGCGAGTGCCCTATTGCCCAGCGGGCTGTGCAGACGGAAAAGGAACAAGACACGACAAAACAGAGAGGGTTGTACTAGGGTGTCCACAACTCACGCACACGCATGTCAATCCTATGAAGTCAGAAATTGTTGTTGTTGGACTCAGATTTCGTTGTCAAACCTGAGTCGTCAAGGGCGTCCCGGATGCCATCATTTCACGTCCGGTTCTCAAGTTTCTAAATTGACATTCCTAACAAGATGAAGGCCTAAACATGGCCAAGAACGCAAGTGATACACTTGCCTGCGGTGGCGAGCGCGTCGTCTCCCTGGTATGCCTCGTCCAATCGCTTCGTTGGCGGAAAAGGGTCTGAAAATCGTGACACGGCGACGGTGTTAGATCACGATTCATTAATCCCTATTAGGGTAGTGTCTAGATTATCGGGTCTATCCTATTCAATTAAAAATCACATTTTTAATATAATTAACCTAATCGACGATCTATCATATGTGTACATGCATAATGTCCATTCGTCGATTTCTACGGTTTGTACAACGTTTTAAAGATCAGCGGAAAATAAATTTAGTTTGATTAGGTTGCTGATTTTAATTAGGGTTTGATCACCTATGGTGTGGGTTACTACGAATTTAGGGCACTAACCTGAAATTGACGTTTGCACGAAGATCCGGCGTCGAATCTGGAAAGATGGAAGCTTTGCGCCGTCCGGAAATTCCTAGGCCGCGGGTAGCGCAGCGAGGAATGTTGATCGCCGGGGGGTGGTGAAGATTTCAGCGTCTCTCGGCGTAGTTGCTACTGGATCTGAGACGAGAACTCCGTGCTAGGGCAAAAGAAAAAGAAAAAGAGAGAAGAGGGAGAGCTTTTGGGGAAGATGGAAGGCGCAAGGATGGAGGAAAGAGCAAGGGGAGGACGTGGGAGGTAGGGGAGTATGATTGGGGAAGATGGAGACTGGAAATAATCTGGAGAAATGAAAGAGGAAGCCCCGTTTAAATAAGAAAACGAAACGGCGGCTTGCACAGAAATTAGGGTTTCGCGGTCAACTAGTCGGTCAGAGAAGGGCGGTCGACCGACTAGTTTAGAAACTAGTCGGTCGGTCATTTAACTGCGACCGACTAAAACCCAAACCGTGAACAGGGTTGTTGAAAAATTATAGAGTTAGTCGGTCTGTGAAGGCTCGTCGACCGACTAGTTTGAAACCTAGTCGGTCGGCCAGTGTTCATAGACCGACTAAAGGGTGAGAATGATCAACAAGATATTTTGAAGATTAGTCGGTCAGAGAAGGATACTTAACCGACTAGTTCGTCAACTAGTCGGTCGGTTTTTGTTCTTTGACCGACTAACGGGTAAACAGTAACCTGATGCGAAAAATGATCTATGTACTTAGTCGGTCTGCGAAGAAGTGTTGACCGACTAGTTCGAGAACTAGTCGGTCGGCGGTTGAACTTAGACCGACTAAGCGCAAACAGTAACTCAAGGGAAAAAGCCTGACAAGAACTAGTCGGTCCATGAGGAGTTGTTGACCGACTAAATTAATATCTAGTCGGTCGGTTCCTCAACGTGAACCGGCTAACTTGCACAGGAAGTCGCCAAAGTGAAGCGGGAAGCTTCGGGATGATCCTAATGAGTTCCAAGAGTGATCCTACACTAAGATGCGAGCGCATAGAAGTAAAGAAAGAAGACGAACAATTTCATATAGATATAAATAATATTTATCATACAAAACCAACCGTTACATCCTACCCACCTTAAGAAAATTCCGCCCTCGGAATTTCTTTCAGAATAGGTGAGGGTAACGCTCTCTCATCTCATCCTCTCTCTCCCACGTGGACTCTCCAGGCGATCCGTGATGCCACATCACTCTCACCAGGTCGACTACCTTGTTTCTCAACTGCTTCTGTCGACGTTCCAAAATCTGCACCGGCTGTTGGTCATAGGTCAGGTCCGGACGGACCGTGATCTCCGAGAAATCCACCGTGTGCGACGGATCACCGACGTACCGACGTAACTGAGATACGTGGAAAACGTCGTGAACTCCCACCAAGGATGGTGGTAGAGCAAGGCGGTAGGCCACCGCCCCCACACGCTCCAGCACATCGAAAGGTCCGATGTACCTCAGGCTCAGCTTCCCCTTCTTCCCAAAACGAATAACTCCGCGGTTCGGAGAAATCTTCAGGAAAACGTGCTCTCCAGGTTGAAATTCCAAAGGTCTCCTCTTGGCATCCGCCCAATGCTTAAAGCGATCCTGCGCAACTCTGAGTTTCTCCCTAATGTCTCTCACGACATCCACAGCTTCCACAATCATCTCTGGACCCAACAGCTCCCGATCTCCAACGTCATCCTAGCTCAGTGGCGATCGACATTTCCTCCCATATAAGGCAGCAAACGGCGCCATGCCAATGCTCGCCTGGTAGCTGTTGTTATAAGAAAACTCCACCAAATGGAGATGATCCTCCCAAGATCCCTTCCAATCGAGTGTGCAAGCTCGCAGCATATCCTCCAGAATCTGAATAGTCCTCTCGGACTGGCCGTCGGTCTGCGGGTGGTACGCCGTGCTGAAACTCAGACTCGTACCCAAATGCTCCTGCAGACTTCTCCAGAACTGAGACGTGAACCTCGTATCTCTGTCAGACACGATGCTCACGGGGACCCCGTGTAAGCGTACAATCTCCTGCACGTACATGGCCTACGTCACAACTAATCAAGGAGGAAAATCAAAAAGAGGTAAAAGAAGGAATTCTACCTCTAGATACTTCCTCGCCAAAGCTTCCGTAGACTGGCCCACTCGGAAAGGAATGAAATGCGCAGACTTAGTCAACCGATCTATGATCACCCAGACTGCGTCGTTCTGTTTCGGGGTCCGAGGTAAACCAGTCACGAAATCCATCGTAATATGTTGCCACTTCCACTCCGGAATAGGAAGCGGTTGCAGCAACCCAGCCGTGCGATGGTGCTCGGCATTCACCTGCTGACATATCAAACACTTGGCAACGCTCCGTGCCACACTCCTCTTCATGCCAATCCACCAGTAATTCTGCCTGAGGTCCTTATACATCTTGGTGCCACCAGGATGTATAGAATAAGGAGAGCTGTGAGCCTCACTCAAAAGCTCCTCCCGAACATCACCTGCAGGTACACAGAGCCTGCTGACGTACCGCAGTGAACCATCCTCATGAATCACAAACTCCGCACGCAGCCCAGCTTCAACCTGCCTCCTGATCCTCTGCAACTTTGGATCTCCTGCCTGTGCTGCCTTGATCCGATCCACGATCATGGCCTGAATCTGCAAATTCATGAAAGTATGAACCACACCAGGTAGGACAACCTCCAAATCCATCTCCTTCAGCTCCTGCTGAATCCTCCAGTCAGCAGTATACACCATAGCCGTGGGAAGTCTACTCAAAGCGTCCGGCACAACGTTCACCTTCCCCGGATGATACTGCAAATCTATCTCGTAGTCCGCCATGAGCTCCAACCATCGTCTCTGACGCATGTTGAGCTCCTTCTGCGTGAATATGTACTTCAAGCTCTTATGGTCTGTAAAAATCTTCACACATTCACCCAGCAAGAAATGCCTCCAAATCTTCAGTGCGAAAATCATTGCTGCCAACTCCAGATCGTGCGTCGGGTAATTCTTCTCATGAGTCCTCAATTGACGAGAAGCATACGCGACCACGTGGCCATGCTGATGCAAAACGCATCCTAGGCCCTTCCCCGAGGCATCACAATAAACTTCAAAACCTCCGCTCCGATCCGGTACCGTCAAAACTGGTGCTGTGGTCAACCTTGCCTTCAAGATACTGAAAGCCTCCTCACAAGCATCAGACCAAAGAAACTCATCCTCCTTCCTCGTCAGCTTCGTCATCGGCTCCGCAATCCTCGAGAAATCTTTAATGAACCGCCGATAATAGCCTGCTAGGCCAAGAAAACTCCTGATGTCGGATGCTGACTGCGGGGTCGGCCAATCCCTGACTGCTCTGACCTTCTCCGGATCCACAGATATGCCATCACCAGACACCACGTGTCCCAGGAACGTGACTCTGTCTAGCCAGAATTCGCACTTGCTATACTTGGCATACAATTTGTGTCGCCTCAGCGTCTCCAGCACGGTCCTCAGATGACAGCTGTGCTCCTCCTTAGACTTCGAGTAAATAAGGATGTCGTCAATGAAAATAACGACAAACTTATCCAGGAAGTCGTAGAATATTAAATTCATCAAATTCATGAACACAGCCGGCGCATTGGTCACGCCAAACGGCATGACCACGAACTCATAGTGCCCGTACTTCATCCGGAAAGCTGTTTTCGGGACGTCATCCTTCTTAACTTTCAACTGGTGGTATCCGCTCCTCAAATCCAACTTTGAGAAGACTCTCGAACCCCCTAGCTGGTCAAAGATATCGTCGATGCGCGGCAGCGGATACTTATTCTTCACGGTGACAGCATTCAATCCTCGATAGTCCACGCACATCCTGCGGGACCCATCCTTTTTCTTCACAAGCAAAACAGGTGCACCCCATGGTGACACACTAGGGTGGATGAAACCCTTCTGCAACAACTCATCCAACTGTTTCCGCAGCTCCTCAAGCTCTGCAGGAGCCATCCGATACGGCGCCTTCGATATCGGCTGCGCACCCGGCATCAGATCGATACCGAACTCCAAAGCTCTGTCGGGTGGCAGACCCGAGATATCCTCCGGAAAGACGTCGTCAAAGTCTCTGACAACCGCTGGTCGGTTAATCTCCATCTCCATCTACAACACTACCATCACCGGTACCTCCGGCCTGGCCCGAAATCTAATGGGCCCAAACGACTCGTCTCGGCTTCGGAATTCGAACTCCGGATGACCTGGAATTCGGAAAACCACTCTCTTGCTATGACAATCGATCGATGCGTGGAAATCTCCCAACCAATCGATGCCGAGGACGACATCGAAATGTGGTAGATCGTGGACGATGAAATTCGCATATAGCTCATGTCCACTAACCACTAAAGGAATCGACTGGCATTCCAGATTCACCGTCACTATTCCGTTCCCAGTAGCGATGTCCCAACACTTAGGAAGTGTATGGGTAGGAATGGAGTGCTTTGTTATAAACCTCCGGGATAAGATGCACATAGATGCACCGGAGTCAAACAAAGCCAAAGCTGGGTGAGAAAACACAAGAATGGTGCCTAAGAAAACAGGGGTTCAAGGTCAAGCACTACTCTAATAATCAGACAAACAAACAAACCAACAAGACTAGCAATACAATATAATTATGAAAAGAAAAGACTAGGTCAAGATGTTACCTGCAATCACTCCATCCAGCTCCTCGGTCTCCACAGCAGTCATAGTATAAGCCGGCCGCGGAGGCTGCACTGCTCGCTGGTACATCTGCCTCTGTGGCACCAAGGGTGGTCCACGAACTGCAGGCCCTCTCTGAACCGGAGCAGGTGCCCTCATCTGCAACGGGGCTGGCGCTCCAACAACAGCAGTGCGAGCTCTAGGACAGTCCTTCGCAGCATGCGAAGCATCTCCACAAAGTAGGCACAGACCCAGCTTCCTCCGACAGTTGGTCTGAACATGTCCAGGCTTGCCGCAGAAATGGCACGGACCCTTGCTCTGCTGCTGCACTGGTGCTCCAGGCCTCTTGAATGGTACTGTCTGAACTGGCCTCATCGCCGGCCTAGCAGGTGGCCGGTACTGCTCCATAGGACGCTTCCCCTTATCAACTGGAGGGTCAGGCAAAAGAGCTATGAGCTCATGATTCTTTGCAGCATCAAGCACCTCCCTCATAGTCGAGAAACTCGCCGAAGACATCGAAGCCTGAATCTTCGGACGCAGTCCCTGACGAAAATGATCAGCTCGCTTCTCCTCCTTCTTCACCATGTGTGGGGCAAAACGACTCAGCATCTCAAACTCGGCTTCATACTCCTCGACGGTCATATTTTCCTGCTTCAGGTCTATAAACTTGCTCAGCAACTCCCTCCTAGCAGACTTGGTGAAATACTTATCCTTGAACATAGACCTGAAGGTCTTCCATCCCACTGGCTTCTCAAGACGCCTCTCCTCGATACGCCACCAGTTCCTCGCATTCTCCGTCAGTTGCATCTTTGCTATCTCCACACGGGTATCGTCAGGAATTTTCGCAGCAACCAACTTCTCCTCAGTGCTCTGGATCCACTCATCGGCACCCAGAGGTCCTTCCTTCCCAGAGAAGGTCTTCGGCTGCAGCTCGTTGAACTGCTTCATTCCTGGAGCAGCTCGCGGAGCAGGCAGAGGTGGAGGTGGGGCAACAGGTGGAGCCTGGGCAGCACGCTGAGACTGCTGAACCAGCTGATGCTGAACATCCAGCATCTCCCTCATCACACCCAGAAATTGACGGAACTCTCCGCCCTGGTCCTCCGAGACTCCATCGCCCAAGTTCCCCGATCGCGTAACGCGTCGTCCGGCCATCCTATTGACAGAGAGACGAAGGTTAGACTCGTACAATGGTTGAATATCAAAAGTGAATGTCCTTACTCTTACTGTTCTGTACTTGCAGAAAGATGGGACGTGGACCTGCATGGGCCACCACTAAAACCATGTCACGCCCCGCTTCCCAAAACAGCGGAGGCGGAGCGTGACGAGGCCCGCTTAGGCCAGAGCTGAGGAGCCCCGACCCAATAAGCGTCTGTGTGGTACCAAGACGAAGGTACAGGTCCCTGCATGTTAGTACAGAACAATAAAAGTACAAGAAGGAAAAGAACATCACAAATTTTATTCCAACATATCAAGTACCAAGTCTCAACGCCCGAAGGGCTACAACAGCAGAAAAATAAATCTAATGGTGCAAGCACCCAACCTAAACAAGAAACATAAAAGGTGCTACGCACCCAACAAGAATAACGTCGCCTCTGGAAACCGCTACTAACAGCCTCTAGCTCTGATCCTCCTCAGGGTCGTACTCGGGATCGACGCTCTCTGGCTCCACGTCGGCTGGCAAGTCAGACTCCTCCACGTACTCTGGCTCAATCCCTGACGTACAGCACCAGAAGAAGGAACTGTACGTCAGGTAAGGTCTACAAGGAAAAGATTAGACCAAACTACAAGTGTACCAATTACTTACAACATTTTACTGGTTGATTAATCATGCTGATGGTTCTTACAACAGAAAGAAAACACAACAGACAAGAAAACAAAACAAGTAGTAGTCACAGCGAGTTCTATGGACTACGGGACTAGCCTACAGGTGTCAAGATAAGACGGAACACGGGAAGCCAGACACGACAAGACAAGACAAGACACGAAAGGGTTCACGCCTGATCGGTTCGAGGGGGATCAATCCCTCTTGCCGCTTGCACGCTCAACCCTACCCCATAACCCCAAGAATCGTGACAAGACATGGGATCACTTGCTCTAGCTTGACAAGTTCCCAATTGCTCCCTGAGCTGTGTAATGGTACATGGGATCACCTGCTCTAGCTTGACAGGTGCCCAATTGCCCATCGGGCTGTGAACTAGTACAAGGGATCACTCGCTCTGGCTTGGCGAGTGCCCTATTGCCCAGCGGGCTGTGCAGATGGAAAAGGAACAAGACACGACAAAACAGAGAGGGTTGTACTAGGGTGTCCACAACTCACGCACACGCATGTCAATCCTATGAAGTCAGAAATTGTTGTTGTTGGACTCAGATTTCGTTGTCAAACCCGAGTCGTCAAGGGCGTCCCGGACGCCATCATTTCACATCCGGTTCTCAAGTTTCTAAATTGACATTCCTAACAAGATGAAGGCCTAAACATGGCCAAGAACGCAAGTGATACACTTGCCTGCGGTGGCGAGCGCGTCGTCTCCCTGGTATGCCTCGTCCAATTGCTTCGTTGGCGGAAAAGGGTCTGAAAATCGTGACACGGCGACGGTGTCAGATCACGATTCATTAATCCCTATTAGGGTAGTGTCTAGATTATCGGGTCTATCCTATTCAATTAAAAATCACATTTTTAATATAATTAACCTAATCGACGATCTATCCTATGTGTACATGCATAATGTCCTTTCGTTGATTTCTACGGTTTGTACAACGTTTTAAAGATCAGCGGAAAATAAATTTAGTTTGATTAGGTTGCTGATTTTAATTAGGGTTTGATCACCTATGGTGTGGGTTACTACGAATTTAGGGCACTAACCTGAAATTGATGTTTGCACGAAGATCCGGCATCGAATCTGGAAAGATGGAAGCTTTGCGCCGTCCGGAAATTCCTAGGCCGCGGGTAGCGCAGCGAGGAATGTTGATCACCGGGGGTGGTGAAGATTTCAGCGTCTCTCGGCGTAGTTGCTGCTGGATCTGAGACGAGAACTCCGTGCTAGGGCAAAAGAAAAAGAAAAAGAGAGAAGAGGGAGAGCTTTTGGGGAAGATGGAAGGCGCAAGGATGGAGGAAAGAGCAAGGGGAGGACGTGGGAGGTAGGGGAGTATGATTGGGGAAGATGGAGACTGGAAATAATCTGGAGAAATGAAAGAGGAAGCCCCGTTTAAATAAGAAAACGAAACGGCGGCTAGCACAGAAATTAGGGTTTCGGGGTCAACTAGTCGGTCAGAGAAGGGCGGTCGATCGACTAGTTTAGAAACTAGTCGGTCGGTCATTTAACTGCGACCGACTAAAACCCAAACTGTGAACAGGGTTGTTGAAAAATTATAGAGTTAGTCGGTCTGTGAAGGCTCGTCGACCGACTAGTTTGAAACCTAGTCGGTCGGCCAGTGTTCATAGACCGACTAAAGGGTGAGAATGATCAACAAGATATTTTGAAGATTAGTCGATCAGAGAAGGATACTTAACCGACTAGTTCGTCAACTAGTCGGTCGGTTTTCGTTCTTTGACCGACTAACGGGTAAACAGTAACCTGATGCGAAAAATGATCTATGTACTTAGTCGGTCTGCGAAGAAGTGTTGACCGACTAGTTCGAGAACTAGTCGGTCGGCGGTTGAACTTAGACCGACTAAGCGCAAACAGTAACTCAAGGGAAAAAGCCTGACAAGAAATAGTCGGTCCATGAGGAGTTGTTGACCGACTAAATTAATATCTAGTCGGTCGGTTCCTCAACGTGAACCGGCTAACTTGCACAGGAAGTCGCCAAAGTGAAGCGGGAAGCTTCGGGATGATCCTAATGAGTTCCAAGAGTGATCCTACACTAAGATGCGAGCGCAGAGAAGTAAAGAAAGAAGACGAACAATTTCATATAGATATAAATAATATTTATCATACAAAACCAGCCGTTACAAGGATGGTGGGGGAAGTGATCGCGAACGCACCTGCAATTTCTTGCGGCACGTGTATGGGGTAATGGAAGCGGTCGTGAGCGGAGGTGAAGTGGAGGGAATGGAAACGGTGGGAGTAGATGAGGTAGTGGGAATGGAAGTGGTGATAGGAGGGGATGGTCGCCTAGGGGGTGATGGATGTGATGGGGGAGGTGAAGATCGTCGAGGGGGTGAGGGTGGTGGTGAGGGGTGTGGTGTGGGAGGTGATGGTCCATGGACGTGAGTGAGAAGGCGGAGGATGGCGGCCACGTTCCTCTCAAGTGCGAGGAAACGTGGGCGATTGAAGATGGAAGATGATGGGACCGAGGAGGTGGAAGAGGATGCAGCAGCGCGCAATGCAACTAACTCAGCCTCGAGATGGAGGCGAGTAGAGGTGGCTCGACAAAAGGTGGAGGTGGTGGTCGTGCGGACCGGAGAGGTGGTGACGGTGGTTGTGGGAACAGAAGCCGGGATGGCACTACTAGGCCCAGCCCCAGGGTCTCCACGGTGTGAAGGAATGTCATGCTCGCCTAAGTGGGCGGCAGGGGAAGGTGGTTTGTGTGCGCCCGGGATAAATGGAAGACGTAACCCCCCAAGAAACTCAGGATCAGGGGGAATGTCCAATCTGCCACAAGCTGGATAGTCATACGAACGGGGTTGGGCAGAATGGTATAGGGAGCTGGGGGTGTCCGTAATGGAAAGTGAAACGACCATCGGGGCGCGGCTTAATCATGTGTATATGCCACATGACATCGAGATCTAGACGTGAGGGTCCTGCGACAGTAGGTAAATATTGGGCGATGACAATATTAAACTGGGGAGCCGAAGCTATGATCGTGATAAGGCCACCGCAACAAAGCTTCCCCTTACCGGCGCGGCTAATCTCAAGAAGCTTGGTAACAAGCCAAGCACCGGCATGGACGGGAACAACTGGGGCCCTAAAAGAAATCCAGTCATCACCGCGAACAAACGCAAAGGTCATGGCCCATAAAATGAAAAGATCAAGGATGGTCACGGTACCTGACTCATCCCTGGGAAAGAACATGCAAGAAATGATTCGGTGGGCCAGACGGAAGATAGGGTGAATGATGGAGGAGGCCTTGGCCTTACCTCGGGGATAGTGAGCGTGTAGGGTGAGGCGAAACCAAAACTGATCGACGTCAAAGTCGTGGGGATATCCGTAGGGACGAATAGCGTCGTCCACAAGGATGGGGAAACCAAAGATGTTATTAATGGTATTCAGGTGAGTGCGAATGGTTTTGTTACAGACGCGAAAAATGACGATCGACCCTGACTCACAGACAAGGGTGGATAAAAATTCAAGTGAGAGGGAGGGTTAGGATACCGCGGTGGCGTTTAGGAAAGCTAACCAACCTAAATTGGCGAAGAGAGTCTCGACCTCGGTGAATACCCCGAGATCGATAAGCATTTGGGTATGGGCAAATTTGGTCGATAGATGCCCCAGTGCATCAAGTCTATGATAAAAATCTTTGTGCTCTAGATTCCTAAAATGGTAGCCACGCGGGCCCATCAATGGGTCCTCAGCTGGGATGATAGGTTGGGGTTGGGGTTGGGGTTTTGCAGGCTGTGCAGGAGGAGGGCGTGAGTGTGGTGGACGTGTGGTCTTGCGTCTCTTGCGAGATGACCCCTCCTCTCGCATAATACCCTTACCCTTATCTTTATCTTTGGCCATGTGAGAGAGAGAGAGAGAGAGAGAGTGTGTGTGTGTGTGTGTGTGTGCAAAATGTGATGAATGCACACTAACACAGGCAACCGAGCAGATAGAAATACTAGGGCAAAATATAGATCGGAGCTAAGGAGCGAAGTTACCCAGTAGAGATGAAGATCCTTGCTCATAGATGACCCAACACAGCACAATGGAATGGAGTGTGAAGCCGCGACGTTTCTTTTCAGCAAATTTTCGAAATGGGGGGAAGTTGGGCGAAAACTAGGGTTTTAGAGCGGGTCAAATCGAAGATGGAGAGAGGGAAATCGATGGAGGGAAGGAGATGGAGAGTGGAGGGATCGATCTAGGGGGTTTGTGGTCGGTTGAGGGGAGATCGAGGCCGGTTGGAGGAAGAAGAAGTCGAAACGGTGAGAGAGAATCGAAATCAGGTGAGAGGGGAAATGAACGGGTGAGGGTGGATATTTATAGGGTTTAATTCGAACCGATCGGGTGAAAATTCACCCGATCGGTTGACTTTTTGGTCGAAAAATTTGCTGAAAAGAGGCTACAGGCGAACCGATCGGTTGAGAACTCAACCGATCAGTTGGCCGCTTCACAGTTTTTTCCCGAGAATTCAGTACAGCTCACCCGGCCACGTTTCGTATCAACCGATCGGTTGATTGAATCCCAAATTTTCCGAGACTTCAGCCGTTCCCACACAGTCTGCCACACGGTCTAACTTGCTTCATCCGACCGGTTCGCAGGAGAGCAGATATGGGCCATTTGTCTGATACGTCTCACCCGATTGGTTGAATGGTCACCCGCTCGGGTGAGGGCTTGTTTCCTGCAAAAATGCACAAATGGCCTAAGTCTCTCGACGGAAGTTTCCGCGGCTGGATTTATTTATTAAAATAGGAAAAATAAAGCTAAAAATAATCCTAAAAACTAAGATGAAAGTTTAGAACATGGGTTGCCTCCCATGAAGCGCTTTTGTTTAACGTCGTTTTCTCGACGCCCGTAGATGATATTCAAGGTGGACGGGGGTGATGCCCTAAGATCGGCATCGCTTCAGATTCAGAGTTGGTGGCCTTTGGTGTCGTCGGCGGTGACAAGTAGACTTGCTCGACGATCCTCCCTCCGTTGATGGAATCCAGAGGCTTCTCCCTTATATTGGCGTCTACCGCCACTCTTTTCAAGATCCGGATCTCATCTTCGGTGAGCCTGATGGGCTCTTTCCCTTTCCTCCTCGTCGGAGGAGCTTTTTGAAATCCGGGAGGGATCGTATGTGCCACATCCGCTTTCCCAGCAACATCATCTTTCTTCAGGCCGACATGTTCTTCTAAGTCCCCCAAGTTGTCGAGGGGATTCCTTGAAAGAATTTCCCAGGCCCCGGCTTCCACAACTCTTTCTTCTTCTATGTCCAGCATATTGCAACCTGGATCATCCAGGGGGTTGGGGTGCTTCATTAATAACCCCAAGTCGAACTCGACCTTTTCGTTGCCAACGTTAAGGGAAAGCTTCCCTTTCATCATGTCTATTAAAACGCCGACAGTGGCCATGAAAGGCCGTCCAAGGATGATGGGGGTATGTGTATCTTCAGGCATGTCCATAATGACGAAGTCCACTGGCACATGCACCCCACTTACGTTGACATGCAGGTCATCTATAACCCCCATCGGATATTTGACCGATCGGTCTGTAAGCTGTATGGTCATACCGGTGGGCTCCAGGTCATCCATTCCTATCCTCCTATATAGCGACAGGGGCATTAAACTGACGCTCGCTCCAAGATTGACGAGCGTGCGATGGATCTTTACCTCCCCAATCGCACAAGGGATAGAGAAGCTCCCCGGGTCTTTAAGCTTGGGCGGATTTGCTCTCTGAATGAGAGCGCTGCATTCCGCCGTTAGTACGACCTTCTCCTTTCTGGATCCTATTGTCACCAAATCTGTTAAAAATTTTGCGTAGGAGGGAATCGTCTCAATAGCTTCGAGGAAGGGGATTTGAAGGCTTAAATCCTTGACCATGGCAAAGAATTTGCCATACTTTTCATCAATCTTGGCTTGGGCCAGTCGTTGTGGAAAAGGCACAACGGGCTTGAAAACCCTCAGACTCTCTTCCTCGTCCTTCTTCTTCTCCTCTTCAGGGACTCCCTCCGGAGTCTTAGTCTTTGGCGACGAAGCACCGTTGTCATTGGCTTTTTAATTGGTCGCTCTACGACCAACGGTGCTTCCGGTTCCTTGGCGGACACTCTTGTGAGGATTTGTGTTCTGCTTCTCAACACAATAGCAGACACATTCGCATGCTCGTGCGTGAGTGCCAAAGTCTGGTTTGCTCTCCTTGGGTTCACTTTCGGTTGTGGCGGCAATAGATTTTGCGACCTTTGAAGGTTCGCCACCTGTAACCCCAGCTGGGGTACTTGGTCAGTGAGAGCCCTCTGTCCTATTTCCAGCTTCAAATTTATCTTCTCCTGGTTGGTAATGTATTGAGTCAAGAGGGACTCAACCGGGGATATGACCCGTTGTTGGCCATATTGCTGCTGCTGCTGAATGGGCTGCTGGTTCCTTGGGGTATATTACTGATACTGTTGTGGAGGCTGCTGCTACTAAAACTGCTGTTGTTGTTGTTGCCTAGGTGGCTGATATACTAGCTGCTGCTGCTGCTGAGGATGCTACTGCTAATAGGGTGCCCGATAACTAAGATTGGGGTGGTTCCGGTTATTTGGAGAGTAGGTCGGATTGGAGCTAGTCCATGATGGATATGGCGCATTTCCCGTAGGATTGTAGAATAGTACGCTCGCTTGATCCATTGGTGGTGAGATGTCACCACCCTCGAAGTCCCCCATGACTTCTGCTTCTGCCGCCGCAATATGTTGTGTACCGGCACCACCGGCTCCTACCATCAGCGCTGATATCTGGGTCGACAGCAAATCAAATTTGCTGGACAACTTGTCGACATCGTCGACTCTGTGAATTCCTCCAGATCGGGGTGTGGCACGCTCGTCGCACCACCGCTCATTGTTCGATGCTATATTTTCCAATATGTTCCCGGCATCTTCTTCACTTCTGAACATGAAGGACCCCCCCCCCCCCCAGCCGCTGCATCCATTGAAGACTTCAAGTCATCCCTCAATCTGTTGTAGAACAGATTAATTATCTGCCACTTGGGAAGCTCGTGATGAGGGCATCTTCGCTGCATCTCTTTATATCTTGTCCAAGCTTCATACAGGGACTCATGGATGGCTTGGGAGAAGGAGGAGATCTCACTCCTCAGCTTCATGGTCTTTCTCGGAGGAAAGAACTTAGTCAAGAAGGCGTTTGAGAGCTTCTTCTAAGTGTTGAACTTGTTCGGGTCCTTTCCCCTAAGCCACTGCTTGGCCTTATCCCGCAGAGAGAAGGGGAATAGTTTTAGACGGATTGCTTCAGCTGTGACACCATTTATCCAGAAGGTGTCACATTTCTCTAAGAAGGAGTCCAGATGTTCGATGGGGCTCTCCATGGGTGCCCCTGAGAATTGATCCTGCTGGATCCACGTCACTAATGACGGCTTGAGCTCGAAGCTCTGTGCCGTAATAGCAGGAGGTCAGATGGCAGAGGTGGACTCGATGGATGGCATCGAGTACTCCAGCCGGGACTTGTGCGGTGGGGTATTCTCGCCCATGGCTTCGGACTCTTCTCTTCTTCTCTTCTCTGCGGCCAAACGCCTTAGGGTGGCCTTTATCTCAGGATCAACAGGAATCAAGTCGTCAAGACTCCTTGTGTTCCTGCGCATCAAAAGCAACAAACACCCGTGAAGCAAAGGTGGGAAAGAAACAGATAAAATTAGAAAATAAAAATTAGAAAATAAAAACGAAAAATAAGAATGCAAAAATTATCGCGAGATAGAGATGTGAGCTAGACTCAAGGGTTCAAAAGGTCCTAAAATAACAAGCACGTTGCCTCCCCGACAACGGTGCATAGATCTTGACGTCCCCACGGTTTGTGATCATATGCAATGTGTGCAATAAGAGATTAGGGGCACGAGATTTAAATATTTATAACCGCAAGCGCACGGTGTTATAGTGTGGCTTGGGGGTCGAACACATGGAGGCGTGGTTGTGCTTGTGTTAGAAGGGACCTAATTCACCCTATGGGTGAGCTAGCCCGAATCAATAGATGGGTTGTCACTGAATGTATAAATGAGGTTAAACAATATAAAGGGCAACCCAGGACTTCGGTTTCCACCATATCATGTGATTCTCGCTAATACGGCCGACAGATAGGATAACGATCGGAATTAGGTTTTAATGGTGAGATGTTGCCTCTAAGAGTGATACCAGCGTCCCATGGGCCCGATATTCCGGTTGGTACCCAGGATGATACGCCGGACTACCCGGGTTCGGTCAGTGGGCATTCCCATGTCCATTAACACTGACCGACACCTAGAGCACTAAGCTTGCAATAATAACTCCCAACATCTCATCATGCCGTTCCTACACGCTAGGAGTCGATGTCTACGTTAAGGGCATGAGCTACGGCTAGGGAGTCAACCGCCAAGTTTATTCCCCCTTGGCCCAACGGTCAAAAGCGGTCTTTTTCCCACCGATGACAATGAAACACCCCGCCTAACCAATAGATTCCTAATCCCTATCGATTTCCTAGTCCTATGGACGCATCAGGGAGAACCCACGAAGGGGTTTCCACTAAAATCCCAGATTTGGGAACTACTCACACATTTTATCTAAAAAGAAATCTAAATGAAAATCGACCGTTAAAAACATAACAGGGCAATAGAAATGGAGTAGTAGCAATGCAATTAACAATATATCGAATTTTCATAAAGATCAGAACACTTACAAATAACTAAAAAATTCCAGCCGTCACAATAGAGAAAAAGACAGAAATAAAACACAGCTCTCGTTTCTGAAAACCTAGGGTTTATATATATAGAAAACGATGTCACCCGATCGGTTGAAGTATTAACCGATCGGGTGAGCTGCTGCGATCTTCGGCAGCGGTCTTTAGAAACTTCACCCGGTCAGGCGACACGATCGGTTGGCGGAAGCAGCTTGTCGTTTAGATCTTGCGGCCTTCGGATGAACCGATCAAATCAACCGATCGGTTGGAAACGTCACCCAAAAGACAGAAAGTTGCGACGTTTTGGCACGGTCAGCGGGCCATCGGGTGAGCTCTCCGGGTCGTGTCTTGGGGAATCGGCTACAGATGAACCAATCGGGTGAAGGTCACCCGATCGGTTGGAATTCAGCTTCAATTTCAAGAGAAGACAGTTGGGCTGAACTGGTCGTCGAACCGGTCGGTTGACGCTCACGTTGCTTCAGCTGCTGTCCGGGTCGTGCACGCGTGCATCACCCGATCGGTTGGATGTATCCAACCGATCGGGTGGGGGCTGAGAGATAGAAATCTTGGTCGTTTAACCCCCCTGGATCATGCGTGACTCCTCTCGTTGCTCTGGGGACTTATGATATCTTCGCTATGTGTCCCCTACGCTGGCAAACTCCTGCAAACACGCAAAAACAAGGAGAAGTGAAAGAAAACAAGAAAATACGAGAAAACGGATGCGGGACGGTGGAAAATAACGGAAAAACACAAAAGTAGACGTGCGTGAATATATAAAATATACACACACGTCACATGCACAGTGCTTGCATGGATGTGCGACTTAGCTACACGGCCGTGAGCCCGAATTCTATAATTTTCAACCCGATTTCGCTTAGGGTTTTTGGGGAGAGTATATATATATATATATATATATATATATATATATATATATATATATATACATACATATAGGGTAAAGTGTTCCTAGGGTGACTCCTTAGATTAAATCTAAGGAGTCGCCCCCATTTTCTCCCATCTCCCACAATATTTTTTGTAATTTTTTTCTTGGGATTGTTGTTCACCTCATGGATTATTAACATACCAAAAATCAAGTCATTCCAATACTTTTAGAGCCCTCATCTACCCCTTGCAACTTTATGTGTTTTTCAGCACGTTTTCAGACCGTTGAAGTTGCAAGGGATAGATGGGGGCTCTAAAAGTATTGGAATGACTTGATTTTTGGTTTGTTGATCATCCATGAGGTGAACAACAATACCAAGAAAAAATATTTCAAAAATAATTGTGGGAGATGGGAGAAAATGGGGGCGACTCCTTAGATTTAATCTAAGGAGTCACCCTAGGAACACTTTACCCATATATATGTGTGTGTGTGTGTGTGTGTGTGTGTGTGTGTGTGTGTGTGTGTGTGTGTGTGTGTGTGTGTGTGTGTGTTTTGTGAGTGATTTGAAGAAGAGTCCTGGGAGTTCTTTTAAGGGTTTGACCACGTTTTTGGTCATCCTTTTAGGGTTTTATTCATTCAACTTGTAGTGGATTGGAGATTGGTTTTATGCAAATTTCACTGTCCTCCAATTCAATAATACCCTCTCAACTCTCTCTTTTATTTCTTATGCTTTTTTATGATTTTTTTTACTGAATATTTCCATGTCTAGTGAGTAGTTCTCTTGCCTAGGACGTAGTTGAACCCTATTGGAGACAAGTTGTATGGATTAATCGCCCCAAAATATTGATTTATTGAATCATTGCTAGGGATTAGTCTTGGATGTGCCCATCATTAATTTAGGCATTGATTTGCTATACAACCCTAATCATCGATGAGAAATCAGGGTTTTGGTTTGATGTATCTTGATGAATGAATCGATTTTCTATTAATTAGGGTTACGACGAGACATATAACCCAGATTAATTAGTGCCACTCAATTACGAATTCCAACGAGACATCAGAGTTCTAGTTTAGAGATCCAGACTTTGATCTGAGTTCTCTCACGAGAAATGGTGAGAACGAGGATTGGGACTTATTCTCACCCAGGGGCTTTCTTTTGATAAATTAAAAGGCTAGATCTTTCCTACAATTAATTTGCAATAGCAGGGATACTTAGTCCTAGAGCCCTTTTTCTTTCTTATTATTTCCCCTTCTTAAACATCTACATAGCTAACTAAAATCTAGGATTAGCTGGTACTCAATCATACATCTCCATGTGTTTGAACTGTAAGCTATAACTACGCTGTGCGCTTACGGTTATTATATCTTCAAGAAAACTAGCTGGGAACCTTTCATGTCATGATTGATTGCTGAGACAAGAGAGTAGTGTTCAAGATTCTGAACCACCCAAGATTCGAGTTTGCCAGCGGGAGCAGATAAAAGGACCAGTCGATTATAGATCCAGATCCACAAACACTGTATTGACTGCTATAAATGCTACACTAGAGAGACCAAAGGTAGTACGGGAGTCTCTAAACGTATTTTCAAATGATCTTATGGGATTACCTTCGGATCGAGTCATTGAGTTCACAATTGAGTTAGTTCCTGGAGCTCAACATTATTCTAGAACTCCTTACCGTATAGCGCCGACCGAGTTAGAAGAAGTCCGGACCCAGTGGAATGATCTATTGCAGAAAGGTTGGATACGACCTAGCACATCATCGTGGAGCACTCTGATATTACTGGTGAAGAAGAAGGATGGATCCAGACGGTTATCTACAGGGAATTAAACAAGATGACAGTGAAGAATAAGTATCACCTTCCATGCATCGACGATTTGTTTGACCAACTTGGAAGATCGTGGGTTAGATTAACAAGGGTTAACCCCAGTGTATGCTACCCAGGGGATGGGCCATGCTGTCTGACTAGATTTGAGTATGCGGAATGGCTGGGCAGGTTTGATAGTTTGACCCGAGTGGAATAACACCACAATGGGGCCCAGAGGTCTGAACCAGTTGAATAAGAACACCACACTGGGGCCATGGAGGCCTGAGCCAGTGGAATAACACCACACTTGGGTCTGGAGTCCTAAACTAGTGGAATAATGCCACACTGGGTCCCATGGGCCTGCACCAATGGAATAAGAAGACCACATTGGGGCCACGAAGGCCTGAGCCCGTGGTATAACAAGACTACATTGGGGCCTCAAAGTCATGAGCCATTGGAATAAGAAGACTACACTGGGGCCTCGATGCCTCGCCAATGCACTATCCCCAGTTTGAACTGGGGGTCTTGCATGGCGCATGTGGTGACATCGAGTCCACTCCCCAAAAGTCCCTAACTGGAGGAATCGGTGCTAAGGAAATAGAAACTGTGGTGCTTCCTAGAGTGGCTGCTCACTCCACGAGCTATTTCAATTCATATTAAAGGTTGGATTTGAAAGGACGGGACCATTTCTCAAGGTGGGGCTTGATTAGCGGTGGAGTATTTTCGAGGATAGCGTTCCATCGCAGATGTTGAACAGTTGCAATCCTTCAGATTCTACCTGAGGGGCTATAAAATAAGGGGCAGACATGCTTGTTGGAGAACCATCCTTGCCTTTATTAAGACATTCATCCTCCTTTGTTGTTGTGTCTCTATTTGTAGAGAAAGCATGTAGATCTTCTTCAGAAAGAAAAGTGGATACTGCTGGGGCATCCAAACACCATGGATGCAGAGATGCTTCTAGAATGAGTCCAACTATGTTCGAGCTGACGGTGATCAGGAGGTCATTGTGCCCTTCTCTGGCATGACTATATGCCTTGTGTCAAAGGTGGCAAACCTTCATGATTGGTTCCATCTGAGCTGACGGTGTTCACGAGGTCGAATTGCCCATGAACCATCTGCGACTATCAGAGAAAATTGTAGGGAATAAGAAGCGACGACCTCTGGTGTCAACCCAAACCAAGGCTTCTTCCCCTTTATTTTTGATATGCCCGCTACTGGTGTCCATGCTGTGGTGCAGAGTGTCTGGACCAGTCTAGGACGAAGTGAGATGGGGACTCAGAACCAGATTAATACTTCAGTTGTCTAGAGCAGGTTAGGCACATGGCTGTTGTAGATACTCCTCTCGCAAGGGTGCTCTATGGCCACTAATTTGGCACTGACAGTGTCGACATGAGCTTCTAGCTGTAAGCTCGGATTTCATGTGTGATGGAAGATTGTTCTAGGTGTTGTTCCTCCTAGGGGCGCATCTGTCAAGGGGCAAGGTTCAGTGTTTCTTTGCATCCCTAACACTGTCATGCTTCTTCATCGAAGGGCTCAACTTTATGGAAGAAGCTGGTCTGAGCATGATCTTTGTAAAACAATGAAGCCACTAGTGGTGGCCGAACCATTGTAATAGTATATTGAACTACTGTAATAGATCCTTTCATGAATGAAAAAGTCGAGTTGAAAAAATTTAAATCAAAAACATTTCTTCACAAAATCATTACTTTTCTTACTTCATCCTTATTATTCACCTTTCTTGATGTATGAGCCTGGAGTCCTTACTCAAGAGACTAATTATTGAAATCACAATTGTTAAGGCCAAAATTGACCGAGACAGTTGTCCAGCTGACATAGACTCTTGGTGCTGAGTCAGAGCCACGTCAGCAGATGGGTTGGAACCCAAGGTTGGTAGAAGCTGGGTCAGATGATGGTAGTTGATGATGATGCGGTTCTTGATCGACCTTCGAGCAGTAGTTACATCGATCGTTCGAGGCTAGGAAACTCAATGACGACCCTCGACACTGGATGATGACCATCGATATGCACCATAAGGACACGTTAAGGGGGTCGGATCTGGATTCCGATCCAAATCCCCTACGATGCTTAAGTTGGTGTGGGAACTTAAGGAAGAGAGGGAGCTTGGTGCAGCTGAGATCGACCCACAGAGGTTCGTCTCAAGACTGGCGGTGCAAGCTTGAATGTATAAGAAATATCAGCTGAGAAAGTAGAGTTCTATGTCTTAGATCTTGTACCTTGGAAATGGGACATGTTCCTCTATTTATAGGCGTTCAGGATCCTTTTGAAGACGTTGGGGTGATAACGGCCACCCATAATGGGGCCACGATCTTCCCCCTTTAATAGGAATAAATGTTGAGCACGTCCCCACGATTTATGAGCCCGTCTTTAATCCCACGTTTCGAGTGAGGTGGACTCAACGATCGACTGGCCATTGGGCTTTGACTGAGTCGATATCGGGCTTCCCTTGTAGGCTTCGTAGGCTTTAGTCATTATCGTTCAATTTTACTCGAGTGCCGGCCCATGACTCAATAATGGCCCCCGTCACACGACCTCAAAGGGTCTACACGTTGAAGTCAAGAGACGTTAGATCGCATTAATGGGGGCACGGCAGTCGAGAGAATAGCACTCAAGTTCTAGGCGCCAAAACGCTTGCCTCGACGATTCGAATGATTTGCCGGTTCGAAATCCAAGAAATTAAGAGCCTCTGGATCTTCGACGCATGGATCATCATGCGGCTGTCGCACTATCTATATAGGATGGATCCAATGGTAGAATGCGAATGTACCGTATTCATTCTTTCGATTCAGATTTTCCTTCTCTCGAAAGTAATGGCTTCGTCCTCCATCTCTGCCTCTGGAAGGAGCTTGGTCACAGCCATGCAGAAGAATCGGGAAGGGGTCATAGAGCCAGGCTTGCTGGTGAATGTGAGGCCCAGCATCAAAGCTGGTCAGATCATCGAGCTTCAGAGGAGTTATGTCTGTCTTGATTACTAAATCAGGCTGCCTGGGAGGGACGAGAGGGCTCATCATCTGGCGATCGGGAAGCTGGGGTTTACATCAAAGCCTTCGAATGAGGCCTTCAATTTCTCATGCACCCCTTCATACAGTACTTCCTGTGTACCCTGAACATTTCTCTCTGCCAGTTGATGCCGAACGCCATTGGCATGCTGATGGGCATCAAAATTCTATGTGTGACGAAGGGTATTGAACCATCCATGAATCTGTTCAATCATTTTTTTCTCGATCCCTACCCTCAAGACCCTGGGCTGGTATACGATAATGGCTCATCGAGGAAAGAAGCCGTTGGAAGATCTTCCCACCTCCAATCCCAAATGGAAAGACAGGTTTGTGTTTGTGGTTTTCCAAGGGGGCAAGCTTCTGCACCGGTTGGGGTGGACCTGATTTGGGAACTACCGAGAATATGCTGCTGACTAGCGAGGAGAAAAAAGCCATCGATACTCTGATGAGCCTGCCAGAGGACATGAGGTCGATCAAGTGGCTGTGGTCCGACGACATGCTGTGTCAGACCGTATGGACGAAAGGTTGGTTCGAGTGTACCTGCCAACTGTTCGACCTTCGTTCTTCGACCTAACTTGTTTGTTGCTCTTACAGGTATGACTAGTGTGGATTATCAGGTGGATCCTGCATTGAGGGAAGTATTAGAGGCTTCCATCAAAGAGGCGGAGGCGAGCATGTTGTCTCCCGGAGTGCCGACTATGGGAAAATTGTCGTCTCAACCGTCTGGGGATCGATCCATGGTCACTTAGAGGGTTGCCCAGGTGGCTCGTCTTCAGAAGAAAAAGAAGGAGAAACACGCCTCCGATTTTGAAGTAGTTGCACTGGAGGGGGGCCAAGAAGAGGCGACGACTCATTCTCAGCGACTCAAATCCGTCTGGGTCGAATGCAGTTGCGGAGCAGGTCTCCCGACCGGGGGGAGACACTCTGCATGAGTAAGAGATGTGGCGAACTTAGGTTCCACCAGAGCTTCTCGTGCACAAAGACTCCTGGCATTGGGGGAAACTGTTCCCGCCTGTAGGGTTGTTTGAAGACATCCCTGATGAATATAGGTCGATTTTGCTGGAGAGCCAATCTCCTCGGGCCCCATTTGACTATTCCGAGGAGGAGCTCGTCAGGGCGGGATTTTTGTTGAGGCATGGAGATTCCGCTCTTCTTGATTACGGGACCGCCTCCCGCATCGCTGAGAATGCAACCCTTCCATGGGATAGGGCTATCATAGAGAGGGTCGATTATGAGCGGCTTGCGTCGATAGTTGTTCATGCCAACGTCCAAATAATTATTTTTCTAGCCTCCCTCGATGCTGATGTCAGCACGTATATTTCCCATCAAGTGTTGTGTGAAGTCTCTTATGGCCACCGTGACATTGCATCGTCGTGCTCTGGAGGTGGCCAATCATGGGGTCGCCCTTGAGGTTGTTAGGTCGGGCGTGGAGAGATCTCAAGTTGATCTGGCTAGACTCCGCCTTCTCTGTTAGACGAGATTGAATCACCTTCAGAAACTTAAGGATGAGTTACACGAGTCTCGTATGATGGAGGCTGAACAAACTGCCCTGAGAAAGCGAGTAGAGGATGCTCTGCTAGAGGAGACGGTCGAAGCCAAGGTCATAGCGGAGAGGGCAGTTCAGGAGTTCAAGGACACATTTCCTGACTTCAACGATCTATACAAAGAAGGATACGAGCGATGTCGACTGGAGATGAAGAACCGATTCCCTGACCTCTCCGTTGAGATCGACAAGATCCCGGTGGTACTTTCAGACCTCGGTGAGGACTAATCGAGCCAAGGAGATGATGAGTCGAGCCGAGGCACGGAGGAGGCTGCCACAATAGCTGGCGACAAAGCAGGAGCAGATGCAACGGGGGACCCAGAGTCCATGTCCATACTGGATGGAGACCAAGGTGTTGGATATGGAAGACGTTTGTACACCCTTGTGGGGGATGTACGAGGGAATACGGACCTCGAACGTCGCGCACACGAAGTCGTGTGTAAAGGGAATCTGTTCCCTTGCGGAGAGGATCTCTGGATGAGTGGGAAAGTCGCATTATATATGCATAAGTGCATGCGACATATGGCTAATAAAGGGGGAATATCTTAAGCTTATGTTGTACCATGCATATGGTACAACTTAAGCTTATAATGTGCCATGTATCATGGTACACCTTAATTAAGTTGTTCCAAAGGAACAACTTACCCTAAAATAACTACCTTGGGGGCTATAAATAAGACCCAAGGGTAAGCCATTTCTTACACCTTTTGCATGAAATTCATGCATGCAACTTCATCATAGCGAAGCTCCGCAGAAATCCTTTCTCTTCCTCTATCCAAGTTCTTAATCTAAAGTAGAGATTTAGATTGTGGATTAGTAGCCTTACTCCGTTCGTGAGAAGACTCGATCCGTCGTGGCGAATCCGAAGCCGAAGTTCGTAGACTACCGTGCCGCATACGCAAGCGTAAGTCTAAACTTCATATTATCGATCCTAACTCTGTTTTGGACAGGATCCTTCATTGGTATCAAAGCCATATGGGTTCGCCCCGGTCAAACCTCCGCCCCGTCGAAACTATGAACGAGTCGTTGTCTTTTTCACGAATGGGTCTCCTACTATTACGGATATAGTAGGAACGCTTCGTGACGGAGAGAACGCAGCGTTTGTTCTTTTCACGTTAGGGTCTCCTATCATTACGGATATGGTAGGAACTCTCCGTGACGGGAAGAACCGACCGTTCACGTAGTATGTTATTTTTCATTTTTGGCACACGGCCATTAGGAAATAACTAATTTATCGACGAACGGGTGCTTCATCGAGGAAGATGATGGTAGTTATTTCCATCGGGTAAGAGGAAATTAGGTGCATGTGCACCATGGCCAAATGGGCTATGAAGGCCATGCACCCCCCCAACCCAAGCGGAGGGGGTTGGCTACGGCCAATAACCACCGGCGACCACCCCATCAAGGGGGAGGAATGTGTGCGGCAACCCCATTCAAAGGGGGTGGCCGGCCATGGCCAAAGGGGCCATGGCCGGCCAATGCCAAATGGCCTTGGCCATGACCGGCCATGGCCAAGCCATGGCCGGCCATGGCCAGGCCGGCAGTGGCCGGCCAAGGCCAGGCTGGCAATGGCCGGCCTTGGCCAAGGCCTGCCGGCCTGGTCGGCCCTGGCAGGGGCCAGGGCCGGCGTCCTGGCAGGGGCCAGGGCCGGCTGGCCTGCCCTGGCAGAGGCCAGGGCCAATGCCCTGGTCTCGGCCAGGGCCTGGCCGGCCTTGGCCGGCCTCGGCCAGGGCAGAGGCCCTGGCCGAGGGGGCCAAGGCCCCTGGCCGGCCAGGGCAGAGGCCCTGGCCGGCCCTTGGCCAAGCCCCGGCCAGGGCAGAGGCCCTGGCCGGGAAGAAGTTGCAGACCAAAAAAAAAATTGGTCGACCAATTTGGTGTTTTTGGTCGACCAATCCGACAGAAGGTCTGGGTCGATTGCAAACTTGCCAAATGACCCATACGGGGTAACAAAAGGCCTTGGTCAAACTCGAATGTGTCGATTAGTCCATACGAGGCTAACCACAGTGCCGACTAGTTCATACGGGACTAACGTTTTAATGAAGTTTTTCTTTGGGCTCTACTCCTTGAAGACTAGCCATAGTGCTCTACTTCATGCGAGATTAGCCAAGTCATTGTGCTCTACTCTACGGAGATTAGCCAATGTACTTAAGAAATTGTGCTCTACTCCTTGAAGATTAGCCTTAGTGCTCTACTTCATGCGAGATTAGCCATGTCATTGTGCTCTACTCTACGGAGATTAGCCAATGTACTTATGACATTGTGCTCTACTCTACGGAGATTAGCCAATGTATTTTAAATTTTTGAAAAATACGTTTTTCAAAAACGCTTTTCCGCTGCAAAGTACTATAAGAGTACTAACATTTGATAAAGTGAGGGAGAAATATTGAAAGTTACTCTAGATGGTGATTAGAAACATAGTGACCTTTCCGACTCTAGCGTAACATCTTCAATATTTTTCGAAAGTAACTTATCAAATTATGAATATCATTCCAAGTGGGAGTTGATTTTAGAACTATCCATATGGGATATTCTATTATCATTTCAAGTGGGAATTATATCTGAAAAATACGTTTTCAAACTCGTTTTCCGCTGCTAGTACTATAAGAGTACTATTGTTTGATAAGTGATGGGGGAATATTGAAGGTTGTTCTAGATGGTGATTGGAATCATAGAGACCTTTTCGATTCTAGAACAACATCTTCAATATTTTTCGAAAGTAACTTATCAAATATAATATAATTCCAAGTGGGATTTGAATTTTTAGAACTATCGAAATGGGATACTCTATTATCATTTCAAGTGGGAGTTATATTTTAAGAATTTTTATGCAATGTTTTGATCGAACCTTCGGTTTTGTGTCTTTTGCAGCATTTTAAAAGTAAAATGTCTTCCGCTTCAAAGAATATCGTCACTGAGTTAAACAAAGGTGAAAAACTCAACGGCGATAATTACAAACTTTGGTCCATTAAGATACAATACGTTTTAGAGGAGCAAGAAGTGCTCGAAAATCTAAAGGACGTAATGATTGAACCCGAGTTGGGCACTACGGCCCAACACAGACGAGACAAGGAAGCTTTTGATGCTTGGTCTTGGAAGAATAAGATAGCGCGCATTACGTTATTAAGCAGTATGGCTGATGACATAATGCGCATCTTCCGAGAACATGACCTAGCCATGGACATATGGTCCAAGCTAGAGGAGAAGTTCGGTGGCACATCGGTGTCCAAACTTCGCGCCTTAACTATAAGGTTCGATACATATAAGAAACGTCCAGATCATTCCATGGGGAAACATCTACGACATATGGCGAACCTTATCTCGGAGTTAAAGGACGCAGGTCATGTGCTCACTGATGAGCAACAAATCCAAGCAGTCATACGTTCCCTACCAAATGGGTGGGATCAGATGAAGATGCATCTCACTCATAATGAGAGCATCAAGACCTTCAACGATGTTTCCAAGCACCTCGAATTAGAGGAAGAGCGGCTTGCGGCTGCCAAGCCAAGTGCAGAAGTGCACATGGTTGCTAGTTCCTCACACGGGGGAAAGAAACGTAAAGATCGTTCGAAGTCTTCTAATGAACGTAATAAGCAACCTGAGTCTACCAAGGAACCCAAACATAAGGGTGGGCACAAGAAATGGCACAAGAAGAAAGACTTGGAAAGGATCAAGTGCTTCAAGTGCAACAAGCTCGGTCACTATGCTCGTTCGTGTACGAGTGGAAGTGACGAGGTAACTTGTAATACTAGTTACATATGTGTTTCTAGTTCAATATTTCTTGTGGAATCTAATCCATTTTGGGATAATTGATTCAGGTGCCACCGACCACATAGCAAAGGACAGACGGTCCTTCGTGGAGTATCACCGGATACCCCAAGGAATGAAGTGGATCATTGTAGGAAACAACACACGTGTTGTAGAGAAAGGCGTTGGGAATTGCAAGCTAGACTTGGACAACAGCCACACTCTCCTACTTTATGATGTTCTCTTCATTCCATATATTCAAAGGAATATTAATACTGTGGTCAATTTAATGGGTCTGGGTTATAGTTGGTTCCTTCATGATTGTAATATGGACCTATTTTGTAATAATTCCATTATTGGTACTGGGTTTGTATTTCAAAGGATTTATTGTAATAAGTACAATGTATTTCCTCATGTAATGAAAATTTCCTTGTGACAAATTCTTTGACTAATGAGTCTAATATAATTTGTTGGCACGCAAGGCTTGGTCATATTGGACCAATGCGTATAGATAGACTTGCCAAACGTGGCCTTCTATCCAATGTTTCAAAGTTTGAAATGTCGACCTGCGAACATTGCCTTGTGAGGAAATCTTGTCGCAAGCCGTTTGGAACCGGCACAAGGGCCGAGGTTCCATTACAGCTTATCCATTCGGACATATGTGGTCCGATGAATGTCAAGACAAGACGCGGGAAGTCCTATTTTTCATCACTTTTATTGATGATTTCACCCGATTCGGTCATATCTATTTGATATCCCACAAAAGTGAAAGCACTAAACCTGCTTTAAAAACTATTATGAGTTTAGTGGAGAATCAATTAGATCGCAAGATTAAGGTCATGCGAACCGATAGGGGCGGTGAATATCAATCAACAAGTTTAAAGGAACTTTATGATGAAAAATGCATAGTACATCAGGTACTTATGCCTTATACTCCTCAACAAATTGGTGTTGCAGAAAGGAGGTATATGACTTTAATGAAAAATGGTCCATTCAATGATGGCGCAAGCTAACTTGCCAATCACCTTTTGGGGTGATGCATTATTGACGGCCGCTTTCATTTTTTGAACCGCGTACCCTCGAAATCAGTTAGCTCCACTCCTTGTGAGTTGTGGAACCAAAGGTCTCCTCACTTAAACATTTTGAAACCTTGGGGTTGTGCATCCTACGCACATATTTCCTCCCATAGGTATGGCAAACTTGGGCCAAGGGGGAGGAAACATATCTTTATACGATACGCAGAAAACTCCAAAGGTTATATGTTTGTTAGTCAGGAAGACAATGGTGGGCTAATTGAGTTTGAGTCGAGGGATGTCACTTTCTTGGAAAACGAGTTTCCAAGACAGGGCGAGATAAGTCAGGACTTATCTTTATTTGAGATTTATGATCAAGAAGGATTACCTCATTCGAGTGGGAGAATTCTTGGTGAAAACGAAAATACGTTTCAACCTTCACCAATGGATTATACGAATGACGATTATCATATTCCATACGGGAATAATGATCCAAGTGGGAGCAATTCTAACGACATTCCAAGTGGGAGTGATATTAGAATTGATCTAACTTCGAGTCAACAAGGACTTGAAGAAATCTCAAATACAACGTAGTAGTCGTACAAGGTTGGCTCCTCTAAGATTTGAGGATGAATTTCTGTAAACCTTTATGACTTTACTACAAGATGATGACAAGCCTGCTACTTTCATACAGGCCGCATCATGCCCTGCGAAAGACAAATGGATGGAAGCGATGAAGGAGGAATTGAAATCCATGAAAGTTAACCAAGTCTGGGACTTAGTTAACTTACCCAGAGGACATAGAGCAATTGGGAACAAATGGGTTCTCAAAATCAAGCATAAGGCTGATGGCTCTATTGACAGATATAAAGCTCGCCTTGTCGCGAAAGGTTTTACGCAACAGGAAGGGATAGACTACGAAGAGACCTTCTCACCTGTTGTGCGTTTTACCTTGATTCGCATGATTCTGGCAATGGTAGCTTGCTTATACCTCGAATTACATCAGATGGATGTAAAGACTGACTTTCTCAATGGAGAATTGGACGAGGAGATCTATATGGAACAACCAACAGGGTTTGTAAAAGAAGGAAACCAACATAAGGTTTGTAAACTTCGTAAGTCCATATATGGTCTTAAATAATCCTCGAGGCAATGGTATATACGATTTCAAGAAGTTGTCTTATCAAATGGATTTTCCATACTTGATGAAGATAACTACGTATATATCAAGAGGATTAAAAGCAAGCATGTTATTATGTCTCTATATGTAGATGACATTTTAATAGCCGGAAATGACAAGGGCTTTGTGATGAGTATCAAGGCTTGGCTTTCATCAGTATTTGAGATGAAAGGCATAGGAAAAGCTGCATATATCCTTGGAGTTAAGATTTCAAGGAATCGTTCGAAGAAACTTCTTTCTCTTTCACAGGAGACTTATATAAAGAAGGTTCTAGAACGATTTAATATGCAGGACTGTAAGTCCATTGATATTCATATAAGCATATGCGATAATTTATATCTGGAATCGTGTCCAAAGAACCAAAAGGAAAAGGAAATTATGGAAAAAGTTCCATATTCCAGTGCAGTTGATAGTCTTATGTACGCTATGGTGTGTACGAGACCGGACATCTGTTTTGCCGTTGGAAATGGTAAGCTGTTACCAATCCAACCCAGGGCAAGAACACTGGAAAGCGGTTAAGAGGATAATGCAGTATCTTAAAAGAACTGCAGATTTGCAAAAGACTATGATAAAACCAAGAAGGTAGACATAAGGTACATATCTACGCATGAGATGATAGAGGATCAGCTTACGAAAGCGATCCCCAGAAATGTGTTTTATAAACACTTATCATCCCAAGGATTGCGTACGAGCTGAGTTGTACCAATATATATTCCCATGTCTAAGAAAGATCAAATTTAATAAAAGAATAAGTTCTTTTTCAAACATTGCATATGAATTTCTTAAAGAAATGTTTGTGTACATTTTTGAAATCTCAGCTGAATTGTGTGTATGTCGGACAGATAAAGGTTGGCTCTCTCACATGAGCAACCGCCTTATCTTATCAGATGGATAAGATAGAGATGAGACTAGTTTAAAGTCAAAATCATTAGACGAATGATTTAGAGTCATGACTTAAACAAGATAGTCGAATGAAAGATCTGCATCATATGGATGCTTACAAAAGATCTGAGATCTGTATCACAAGGATATTTGAAAGAGATCTCATAGGATTTTTTCCTATCTGTCTTATGCAGGATGAGAGTCCGTGAATATTTCACGAGTAGTAAGGGGACTCAAAAAGATAGTCACTGTGGTGTCTGATCTTTTCATCCGTACAACATCATTAAGACATACTCTCCCTGGGAAAGGAGTGATGTTGTAATACGTGTTCATACCACGTATGCATTTCGACCACTGAGTTAGTAGTAATAGTGTTTGCTATTATGTGAGACTCAAAGGCCATATGGGTCTTAACTCTTACCCTCAAGGACTCCAATTGGTTCCTTTAGATTTGACGAAATGATTGCTATCTTAGCGTGTTACTTATGGGCTATGATAATTCGGCTCGGCGGGGCACGTTAGAAAAGCGAGTCTAGTCAAGATCAGAAGGTTCGCAAGAAGAGGAAGATTGATTTCATATTCGCATTTGGACTTTAATGATTCAAAGCTGGCCAGCCAATTGTAATCCAGATGGGATTCAATTGTTGAATATAAAGTATAAGAAATGTGAAGAAATAATCTAGGGTAAAGCATGCGTTGAACTACTCAACTTTGCACCTTCGAGGTCGTTGTGTATCTCTAACAAGTGCACAACAACAGACTCTACGCGTATGACGGTCGCACGGTCTATTTCTCGGTATGATAGATGAAAGAACTAAGGGAAAGACGTTCTCTTACAATCCCCTCAAGTGTGAGTGGGAGATGTTGGATATGGAAGACGTTTGTACACCCTTGTGGGGGATGTACGAGGGAATACGGACCTCGAACGTCGCGCACACGAAGTCGTGTGCAAAGGGAATCTGTTCCCTTGCGGAGAGGATCTCTGGATGAGTGGGAAAGTCGCATTATATATGCATAAGTGCATGCGACATATGGCTAATAAAGGGGGAATATCTTAAGCTTATGTTGTACCATGCATATGGTACAACTTAAGCTTATAATGTGCCATGTATCATGGTACACCTTAATTAAGTTGTTCCAAAGGAACAACTTACCCTAAAAGAACTACCTTGGGGGCTATAAATAAGACCCAAGGGTAAGCCATTTCTTACACCTTTTGCATGAAATTCATGCATGCAACTTCATCATAGCGAAGCTCCGCAGAAATCCTTTCTCTTCCTCTATCCAAGTTCTTAATCTAAAGTAGAGATTTAGATTGTGGATTAGTAGCCTTACTCTGTTCGTGAGAAGACTCGATCCGTCGTGGCGAATCCGAAGGCGAAGTTCGTAGACTACCGTGCCGCATACGCAAGCGTAAGTCTAAACTTCATATTATCGATCCTAACTCTGTTTTGGATAGGATCCTTCACAAGGGCCTAACCGACCGCTGTAGGATCTCGGCGCTCTTGTTTATGCCTGCTTTTAGAAAGTTTTGAATGTATATGGGGTGATGTAAACGAAAACAATGTTTTGCAATCGGAAGTGCCATGAGAATTGGCCTGTATATCCTTATTTTTCGTTGCATCTCTTTGTTTGTTGTCGCTTACGTCTTGTGGTGGTCGTGATGCCTGATGGTCCCTTTCGAAGGGTTAGGCACTGCTTCAGGATGATCGAGGATAAACCATCGAACCACGCTTAGAAGTTAACCACTACCTTCTAAGGTGGGGGAGAGATTTACTCGACTTACGGTTGATAGAATGTGAGTCGTTTAGTAACAAATGGGTGGCCCTTAAACTTACACCTGAAGACGTTCTTGGGGAGTCGTTAAGTAGAGAAGGGGTGGCCCCTTCGACTTACGACTGATGCTCGTCTAGGAGAGTCATTTAGTAGCCCTTCGACTTACCACTGACGACATCTTGAGAGAGTCGTTCAGTAGCAAAGGGGTGGCCCTTTCTACTTATGGCTGATGCTCGATTAGGAGAGTCGTTCAGTATCGAAGGGGTTGCCCCTTCGACTTACGGCTGACGCTCATTTTAAGAGAGTCGTTAAATAGCGAAGGGGTGGCCCCTCCGTCCTATAGCTGATGTTCGTTTTAAGAGAGTTGTTCAGTAGTGAAGGGGTGGCCCCTTCGACTTACGACTAACGCTCGTTTTAAGAGATTCGTTCAGTAACGAAGGGGTGGCCCTTTCGACTTACGGATGACGCTCTATTAGGAGAGTCATTCAATAGCGAAGGGATGGCCCTTTCGAATTATGACTGACACTCGATTAGGACAGTTGTTTAGTAGCGAAGGGGCGATCCCTTTGACTTACGGTTGATGCTCATTTTAAGAGAGTCGTTCAGTAGCGAAGGGGTGCCCCCTTCGACTTACGGCTGATGCTCGTTTTAATAGATTCATTCAGTAGCGAAGGGGTGGCCCCTTCGACTTACAGCTGACGCACATTTTCAGAGAGTCGTTCAATAGCGAAGGGGTGGCCTTTTCGACTTACGGATGATGCCCGATTAGGAGAGTCGTTCAGTAGCGAAGGGGTGGCCCCTTCGACTTACAGCTGATGCTCGTTTTAAGAGAGTCATTCAATAGCGAAGGGGTGGCCCCTTCGACTTACGGCTGATGCTTGTTTTAAGAGAGTCGTTCAGTAGGAAGGGGTGGCCCCTCTGAATTACGGCTGATGCTCGTTTTAAGAGAGTCGTTCAGTAGGGAAGGGGTGGCCCTTTCGACTTACGGCTGATGCTCGATTAGGAGAGTCGTTCAGTAGCGAAGGTGTGGCCCCGGCGACTTACGGCTGACGCTCGTTTTAAGAGAGTCGCTCAGTAGAGAAGGAGTGGCCCCTCCGACTTACAGCTGACGCTCATATTAAGAGATTCGTTCAGTAGCGAAGGGGTGGCCCATTTAACTTACGACTGATGCTCGATTATGAGAGTCATTCAGTAGTGAAGGGGTGGACCCTTCAACTTACGGCTGATGCTCATTTTAAAAGAGTCATTCAGTAGCGAAGGGGTGGCCCCTTCGACTTATGGCTGACACTCGTTTTAAGAGAGTTTTTCAGTAGCGAAGGGGTGGCCCCTCCGACTTACGGCTGTCGCTCATTTTAAGAGAGGCGTTCAGTAACGAAGGGATGGCCCTCGACTTACGGCTGACGCTCGATTAGGAGATTCGTTCAGTAGCGAAGGGGTGGCCCATCCAACTTACGGCTGATGCTCGTTTTAAGAGAGTCATTCAGTAGCAAATTGGTGGCCCCTTCGACTTACAGCTGACGCTCATTTTAATGGAGTCATTCAGTAGCGAAGGGGTGGCCCTTTCGACTTACGGCTGACGCTCGATTAGAAGAGTCGTTCGGTAGCGAAGGGGAGGCCCCTTTGACTTACGACTGATGCTCGGTTAGAAGTCACTTGCATCAATGTAAGTTCAGTTTTCCCAAAACCTCCCGAGGATTGGATCCTTTTCGAGTGGAGTTCTGATGTGATAGTTTCTGTAGACTTTACGAAGGCTTAAGGAAGCAAAACTTTATTTGATAAAAGAGACATGATTTATTGAAAAAAGCGACAGAAAAATAAAAAAGGCGTACATATATTTTCAAACTTCGTCGGAGCTATTATTATTCATCGCCTCTTTATTCGCCCTATACTTTAGGTGGCTCGCTAGTCAATCACCTTGGTGATGGGCGACCCCGTCATCTTGCCCATTTTCTTCGAAGATCCTCCTTACTATGTTGATCAATAGCCGGGTTCTTGGGGTGTCCTCGCTTGACTAGCGCATCGATCTCTTTTTTGAGAGTCCAACAGTCGTTACTATCGTGCCTATAGTCATTGTGATATTTGCAGAATTTGAGGTCGTCCCTCTTCTCATATTTGCCCTTCTTTATTATCGCTTGGATCAGCTCCTCTCGTTGGGTGTAAACGAGGACTTCCATAGTAGGAGTAACCTGCTTGGAATAAGTATGGCGCTTCTTGCTTCGAGTGCTCCTTTCCCGAGGTATCTTGTCTCGAGACTCCTGGCGGGGGGTTCCCGAGGTTGGTTTCTCTTGCCTCGCGTCTCCGCGACAGGAGGGGGTGCTCTTCGCAGTAGCTCCGACTGGTTCTTCTGCTTCCTCGGAGAAAGTGAACTGATCCGTTATGTTGAGCATTTCTGCGACGGTATTAGGGGGAACTGGTGGAGGGCCCTCCGCATGTGCTTATTCCGGACCGTCTGGGTAAGCGCCGCTATAACGGTCACGTCCGGTATCTCCTATACATCAAGACTTTCATCGTTGAATCCCTAGACAAAGGCTCGGATCGACTCATTCTCGGTCTGTTTGAGCGAGAAGAGGTGGGAGGACTTCTTATTAGGACGTCGCCCTGCGAGAATTGTTTGCAGAATATTTTTTCCAATTCATCGAACGAGTCGATGCAACCGTGGGGTAGCCCTTCGTACCAACTTTCTACCCTCTTGGACAAAGTAGCATGGAAGGCTCTACAAAGGTACGGCTTGTCGTCCCCGTGAAGCAGCATGACATTCAGATATTTATGAATGTATGACCATGGGTCGTCTCTGCCATCATAAGCTGGTAGGGCCGAGAGCTTGAACTTAGGGAGAGGAGGAGCAGAGATGCTATTCTCTTTTAGTGGGGTCCTTCGAGTCGCGGATCGAACCAGTAGGGATCCTCCTTCTTCGGGTTGCATGTAGTTGCCTCCCGAGGATCGGTTCAGATCTCCTCCCTCCTCCCGAATTCACCTGCTGGGTTCAGAGGGTTATAACCTGGGGCAGTGCGTACATTACCCGATCTAGAATGTTGCAGGTTGTTGCCCGGTAATTGGAGGGGGTGTGTTCCCCCTGGAGAACGAAGGCTCGATTGTTGACCCTCGCTCTGTTGTATTGGTGCATCGTGGGGGTCGTGTTGTGGAGGTTAGTCTCCAGTTGATCTACCCTCGGATCTCCCAGATCTCAGAGGAAGGCAGTGCCCCTGGTTGGCGTCAGGTTTGGTTTTGGAGGCGGTAACGGCTCATTCAAGAGCGATGGATTTCCCATGTTTTGGTGTATCAAGGTCGCCAAAACACCGACACTCCTGTCGATCTGCTCAGTGAACTGGGTGAATTCCTTCCGAGTCACCTCAGGCTTATTTGAAGCCTATGCTGGTCATGGTGGTGGTGTTGTGGAGTCTGCGACATCCTCTGCCAGGACGTTGTTCGCTTTCAGCTTCTCCTTCGGACCTACGATCGGTCTGACGTTGCTGGGTCCGGCTGTCATAGCTTCTGGATTGCTTTGGGATGTCAAGCTTGTTAACGTATCCCACAGACGGCACCAAACTGTTAAGGCCACAATTGACCGAGACAGTTGTCCAGCTGACGTAGACTCTTGGTGTTGAGTCAGAGCCTCGTCAGCAGATGGGTTGGGACCCAAGGTTAGTAGAACTTGGTCGGATGATTGTAGTTGATGATGATGTGGTGCTTGATCGACCTTCGAGCATGGTTACTTCGATCGTTCGAGGCTAGGAAACTCAATGACGACCCTCGACGCTGGATGATGACCGGAGATTTTCACCACAGGGACACGTTAGTGACATGTGTTTATATTTTATATATTCACACACGTCTACTTTGTGTTTTTCCGTTATTTTCTGTCGTCTCGTACTCGTTTTCTTGTGATTTTTAGTTTTCTTTCACTTTTCTGTGTTTTTGTGTGTTTGCAGGAGATTGCCAACGTAGGGGACATATAACGAAGATATTATGAGTCCCCGAAGCAATGGGAGGAGTCACGCGTGATCCAGGGGGTCAAACAACGAAGATCGCCATTTTTCAGCCCCCACCCGATCGGTTGGACACAGCCAACCGATCGGGTGATGCACGCGTGTCCGAGCCGGACTGAAGCTGAAGCGAAGTGCAGCATCAACCGACCGGTTCTTCGACCGGTTGAACACATCAGAGTTCTCGGGAATTTGGAGCTGAATTACAACCGATCGGGTGACATTCACTTGATCGGTTCATCTGTAGCGAATTTTCCGAACGACGACCCGGAGAGCTCACCTGACGGTTCGATGACTGTGTCTGTTCATCTGAAGTCTCTGTTCTTTTGGGCAATAATTCCAACCGATCGGTTGATTACTCAACCGATTGGTTCACCTGATGACCGCATCTCCTCAAACGATGACCCGCTTGCTTCACCCGATTGTTCCAAGCGTCCAGTTGAAGTTTCTGAAGACCACAGCCGATGAATCAAGCAGCTCACCCGGTCGGTTGATACTTCAACCGATCGGGTGAAGTCGTTTTCTATATATATTTGCCTAGGTTTTCAGAAAATGCAGCTTGTGTATTTTTCTGTCTTTTTCTCTATTTGTGACGGCTGGAATTTTATTTTTATTTGTAAGTTCTTTGATCTTTGTAAAACTTTAATATAGTCTTAATAGCATTGCTACTATCGTGTTTCAATTGCATGATCATGATTTTTACGGTTGATTTTCATTTAGATTGCTTTTTAGCTATAATGTGTGAGTAGTTCCCAAATCTGGGATTTTGGTGGAAACCCCTTCGTGGGTTCTCCCTAATGCGTCCATAGGACTAGGAAATCGATAGGGAATAGGAATTTAGAGGTTACGCTGAGTGTTTCATTGTCATCGGTGGGAAAAAGACCGCCTTTGACCGTTGGGCCAAGGGGGAATAAACTTGGCGGTTGACTCCCTAGCCATAGCTCACGCTCTTAGCGTAGGCATCGAATCCTAGCGCATGGGAATGGCAGGATGAGATGTTGGGAGTTATCGTTGCGAGCTTAGTGCTCCCGGAGTCGGTCAGTGTTAATGGACATGGGAATGTCCACTGACCGAACCCGGATAGTCCGACGTATCATCCTGGGCACCGACCGAAATATCGGGCCCACGGGACGCTGGTATCACTTTTAGAGGAAACGTCTCACCACTAAACCCTAATTCCAATCGTTGTCTTGTCCGTCGGTCGTAATAGTGAGAACACATGATAGGGTGGAAACCGAAGTCCTAGGTTTTCTTTTATATTGTTTAACCTCGTATCTACATTTCGTGACAAACCATCGTTCGATTCGGGCTAGCTCACCCATAGGGTGAACCGGTTCCTCTTTGACACAAGCACAACCATGCCTCCCTGTGTTTGACCCCCAAGCCACACTACAACACCGTGCGCTTGCGGTATAAATATTTAAATCTGGTATCCCCAATCATATTGCCCAACTTGCATGCCATAACCAGGGGACGTCAAGCTTTATGGCACCGTTGCCGGTGAGGCAACGTGCTTGTTATTTTAGGACCCATTGAACCCTTGAGTCTAGCTCATATCCCTATCTTGCGATAATTTTCACATTCTCCTTTTTCATCTTTATTTTCTAATTTTTATTTTCTATTTTTATATGTTTCTATCCCACACGTGCTTCACGGGTGTTTGTTGTTTTTCATGCGCAGGAATACAAGGAGTCTTGACGACTTGATTCCTGTTGACCCAGAGATCAACACCACCCTGAGGCGTCTGGCCACAGAGAAGAGAAGAAGAGAATAGTCTGAAGCCATGGAGGAGAATACCCCACCGCATAAGTCCCTGCTGGAGTACTCGATGCCATCCATCGGGTCCACCTCCTCCATCCAACCTCCGGCTATTACGACACAGAGCTTCGAGCTTAAGCCGTCGTTAGTAACGTGGATCCAGCAGGATCAATTCTCTGGGGCACCCATGGAGAGCCCTATCGAACATCTAGCCTCTTTCTTAGAGAAGTGTGACACTATCCGGATTAATGGTCTCACAACTGAAGCAATCCGACTTAAGCTATTCCCCTTCTCTCAGCGGGATAATGCCAAGCAATGGCTTAGGGAAAAGGACCCGAACACCTTCAATACTTGGGAGAAGCTCTCAAATGCGTTCTTGACTAAGTTATTTCCTCCGGGGAAGACTATGAAGTTGAGGAGTGAGATCTCCTCCTTCTCCCAAGCCATCCACGAGTCCCTGCACGAAGCTTGGACAAGATACAAAGAAATGCAGCGGAGATGCCCTCATCACGAGCCTCCCAAGTGGCAGATAATTAATCTGTTCTATAACGGGCTGAGGGATGACTTGAAATCTTTGATGGATGCCGCGGCTGGGGGGGTCCTTTACGTCTAGAAGTGAAGAAGATGCCGGTAACATTTTAGAAAACATGGCATCAAACAATGAGCGGTGGTGCGATGAGCGCACCACACCCAGATCTGGAGGCATACATAGAGTCAAGGACGTCGACAAGTTGTCTAGAAAATTCGATTTGCTATCGACCCAGATCTCAGCGCTAATGGTAGGAGTTGGTGGTGCCGATACCCAACAAGTATCGGCGGTGGAAGCGGAAGTCCTGGGAGACTTCGAGGGTGGTGATATCTCACCGTTGGTGGATCAAGCTAGCGTGCTTTTCTTCAACCCGACGGGTAATGTGCCATATCCACCTAGGACTAGCTCAAATCCGGTTTATTCTCCCAATAACTGGAACCACCCCAATCTGAGCTACCGGGCACCGTATCAGCAGCCGCAGCAGCAGCAGCAACAAGTATATCAGCAGCCCCAGCAGTAACAGCAACAAATATATCAGCCACCTAGGCAACAGCAGTAGCAGTTTTAGCAACAGTAGCAGCCACAAATGTACCAATAGTATCCCCCAGGAACCAGCAGCCCATGCAGCAGCAGCAGCCATATGGCCAGCCGCGTGTTATCTCCCCGGTCGAGTCCCTCTTGACTCAGTACATTACGAACCAGGAGAAGATCAACTTGAAGCTGGAGATGGGGCAGAGGGCTCTCACTGACCAAGTAACCCAGCTGGGGTTACAGGTGGCGAACCTTCAAAGGTCGCAAAATCAATTGCCGGGTCAACCGGAAGTTAATCCGAGGGGGGGCGAATCAGACTTTGGCACTAATGCATGATCATGCGAATGTGTCCGCTATCGTCTTGAGAAGCAGGACACAAATTCCTACAACAGTGCCCGCCAAGGAACCTGAAGCTCCGTTGGCCGTAGATCGACCAATTGAAAAATTAAATGACGATGGAGCTTCGTCACCAAAGACTACGACTCCGAAGGGAATCTCTGAAGAAGAGAAGAAGAAGGACGAGGAAGGGAGCCTGAGAGTATTTAAGTCCGTTGTGCCTTTTCCACAACGACTTGCCCGAGCTAAGATCAATGAAAAATACGGCAAGTTCTTCGCTATGGTAAAGGATTTGAGCTTGTAGATCCCGTTCCTCGAAGCCATTGAGACAATTCCCTCCTACGCAAAATTCTTCAAGGACTTGGTGACGAGAGGGTCCAGAAAGGAAAAGGTCGTTCTCACGGTGGAATGCAGCGCTCTCATTCAGCGAGCGAATCCGCCCAAGCTAAAAGACCCGGGAAGCTTCTCCATTCCTTGTTCAATTGGGTAAGTGAAGATCCATCGGGCGCTCGTGGATTTGGGAGCGAGCGTCAGTCTAATGCCCCTGTCGCTATACAGAAGGATAGGGATGGGAGACCTGGAGCCCACGGGTATGACCCTTCAACTAGCTGATAGATCGGTCAAATATCCGGTGGGAATTGTAGAGGACCTGCCTGTTAACGTCAGTGGAGTGCATGTGCCGGTAGACTTCGTGGTGATGGATATGCCCAAAGACACACATACACCCGTCATCCTTGGACGGCCCTTCATGGCCACCGCTGGCGTGTTGATAGATGTAAAGAAATGGAAGTTATCCCTTAATGTGGGTGACGAAAATATCGAGTTTGACTTGGGGTTATCTATGAAGCACCCCCAGATGAACCTGGTTGCAATATGCTAGATAATGAGGAAGAAAAAGCTGTGGAAGCTGGGGCCTGGGAAATTCTCTCAAGGAATCCCCCCGACAACTTGGGGGACCTTGAAGAACATGTCGGTCTGAAGAAAGAAGATGTTGCTCAGGAAGCGGGTGTGTCACATACGATCCCTCCCGGATTCCAAAAAGATCCTCTGACGAGGAGAAAAGGGAAAGAGCCCATGGGGCTTACTGCTGATGAAATCCGAATCTTAAGAAAAGTGGCGGTTGACGCCAATGTGAGGGGAAAGCCCCCGGATACCATCAACGGAGGGAGGATCGTCGAAGAAGTCTTTTTATCACTGCTGCCAGCACCGGAGACCACCGCTCCAGAATCTGAAAGAATGCCAAACATTGGGCATCATCCCTATCCACCTTGAAAATCATCTACTGGCATCGAGCAAACGACGTTAAACAAAAGCGCTTCATGGGAGGCAACCCATGTTCTAAACCCTCACCTTTGTTTTTAGGATTATTTTTAGGTTTATTTTTCTTATTTTGTTGAATAAATTCAGCAACGGGAACTTTCGTCAAGAGACTTAGGCTATTTGTGGACTTTTGCAGGAAACAAGCCCCCAACCGATCGGTTGAGCTCTCAACCGATCGGGTGGGACGTATCAGAAAATGCCAATATCTGTTCTTCAGTGAACCAGTCGGGTGAAACAAGCAGAGACCGGGTGGCAGATCGTGTGAGAAGAGCTGAACTCTCGGATTTTTTGGGATTTAAATCAACCGATCGGTTGATAGAAGCAGTGGTCATGTGGCCGTCCGGGTGAAAAGCACAGAGATCTTGGGAAAATTTGGGAAGCATTCAACCGATCCGGTGAAAACTCACCTGATCGGTTCACCTGTAGCTGTTGACCGACAGAAGATTTTCGAAACTTACCCAACCGATCGGGTGAACCCTTACCCGATCGGTTCGCGTTCGCCCCTATATATACTCCCCCTCACCCGGCCTTATTCACCCGGACCCCCACATTTCCATTCGCACGTCTCCCCTCTCTCCATCTTCCAAATTGATCTCCTCCAGCAACCCCTCCACCCCTAAATCCACACCCTCACTCATTCCCATACTCCCCCACCATCAACACCCTTCCCATCAACAACATTCACTCGCCAAACGTCCAAACCCTAACCCTAGCCCCCAAATTTTCGAAAATTTCAATTCTTGTCGGATCAGCAAGCAGCGGCTTCCCAAATTGCTTCCTCATACCGCGTGGGGTCTTTCGGGTGCTTGATCTTACGACATTGATGGGTAACCTCTTTCCACTCTTCACATTTCTTTCAATTATATGCAATGTCTTAAATTTGTCTACACACTTCATCTGCTTCATCATCTTCATAGACACCATATCTCACTTTATCATTCTTCCCCCACGCCGTCACCATGTCTAGGAAGGGAAAGGAGATTTCCTCATCGTCACACAAACATCCCCTATACGGCCCTTTTCCCCTTCGTTCCTTGGCATCAACCCTTCTTCTGAAGAGCAATCCGATCGTTTGCAAGCCCTTCTTCATCGCCCAATGCGACCTACTCTTTTCACCGATTCCCCCACTCTCAAATCTCTTGGACTCTTTCGGGGCGTCAGCGCACTTTTTCGCTTCATAGGTTGTGATTTCCTTCTGCGGACCCACGCCCATACACACAGGAATCTCACACTTGAGTTCCTCAGTTCTCTCGAGGTGTCCAATTGTGGTTTCATCTTCCGTGATTTTAATTGCGATTTTACCATGAGTTTCACCGAGCTTAACAATATTCTGAATTTCCCTCACCTCGATCGTCATGTTGAATGCTCAACTCATGATAGGTCTGATATCTTCTCTTACTTTTGGGCTGATGGTGTTTGGCAACGGTTCACCCGATATACCACCTTTCCATCGGTAGCTCTTGCCTCCTACATCATACACCCATGCTACCGCTTTGCCCATTGCTACCTTGCCAACACCATTTTCGCTCGCATTGATGTATCCACAGTGTCCAGGGATGAGCTCCTCTTTCTTTATGTCATGTCCCATGACAGGATTCATGGCAATATCCCATTACCCATAAACACCGCTCATTGGATCATCCACGAGATCTTATCCGTTAGCCGCGTAATTTCTGGCTCTATCTGCTGTGGTGGGATGATTACTCTTATTGTCAGTTGTGTTTTGAGGCTCCCGCTCGGCCTCCCTATTGTACCGGGACGTAGCCGTATCGATCGCGACTACTTAATCGCTATCGGTATGCTTACTCCTTTTGGTGAGGAGCGTGCAGTCTATCTCTATAGCCCTGCCAACTCTCCATTTGCCGGCCTCCCACCCTCATCTCCTGATCGCCTCCCCATTCGTATTTCACATCTACCATGGGAGTTCTACCCGGATCCTTGGTATGCCTCACTCGTACATTTCCCACCCTTAGATCCCCCCCGATTGGCACCCGTGTGTCGGTTCACCCGGTGCAATCATTATCCACCATGATCCTCCAATTAATCTCGATCCACTGGTTCTCCAACCCGTTGACCCCCCTACTCCTGTCGGCACACCCTCTCTTTCGTCCTCCGAAGATTCCTTCCTCCACTATTCACCACCCTCCTCGCCATCTCCCTACCATTCTACCGACAGCGCCTCCGATTGATCTTCCCCCTTGCATATTTCTGCATTATCATGATCATATCATATCGTTAGCATTGTCATGTCTAGCTTGGGGGAAGTCATTTTTTCTGTGTGTTGTCGTGTGATGTTTTTATGTGTGCTTGTTTATATATGTCGTGTGGTGTGATTTTCTTTATTTTTCCTATTTCGTATGTGTGTTTTTCTTATCTTTCATTTCTTTTTGTGTCGGTGCGTATTCCCCCCCATTTTCATTGCCCTCCCGTATTTACTTCCATTGCATTGAGGGCAATGCAAGTTTCAGCTTGGGGGAGTCGCACTTCGTGCGTCATTTGTGTCTTTTTCTTCGTTTTTTTAGAGTCGTTTTCATCGTGTTTTTTTCTTTCTTCCTTTTGTCCTCTCTCTCCTAGAGATGACCCTATATGATGAATTGCCACAAAATCACACACACATACCTAGCATGGCTTCGATAATCACATTCGCTAACCCTAGGAAGCCGAGTCCTCTTGCATTTCATGCATCGTGGGTCCACTTTGCTTTTATGTGAGTCGTGTGTCGTGACTAGCTGATAGTGTGCTTCCACTTTGTGATTTTGATTTATATACCTGTCCTAGGAATGACTCCTAGATTATCATGCTTCGATTTGAATATGCGGTATTTGCTTCTCCTGTCTGCTTCTATATGCATGAATATATATATATATATATATATATATATATATATATATATATATATATATATATATATATATATATATATATATATATATATCGTATACTTCAATTCGCATGTGTCGGGATTCCACAATTAGGACTAGGATAACCCATTTAGCCTATGCTCTGATTAGCGAAAAATTTCCCTTGCCCAAGTGTTTAGAATCCGATTTCTTTTTTATTTTACTTGGTGCAAATCCCCTCGTCGTGTACCGTTCTTCCACTTGGGAGAGTACACACATGTATATACCCCAAAATCCAAAAATAAAAAAAAAGAGAAAAGAAAAACCCAAAAAGAAAAAGAAAAGAGAAAAGAATATATATATATATATATATATATATATATATATGTATATATATATATATATATGTATGAGGAGGGATCAAATGACCCCCAAAAATAACCCCCAAAAATGACCCCCTATCAAAAATCCTATGCCCCCCATTTTTTCGGAAGATCCGAACCGTTCATCTTGATCTCCACCCTCTAAATACCTGACCCACCAATTTTCAACCCGATCCCATGTGTTTTGCCCGTTCATCCATCCGACCCAAATTTAACGGTTTCGCATGAACACAACTTTTGCGAATGGTTGATGAATGGGCAAAACACATGGGATCGGGTTGAAAATTGGTGAGTCAGGTATTTAGAGGGTGGAGATCAAGATGAACGGTTCAGATCTTCCGAAAAAATGGGGGGCATAGGATTTTTGGTAGGGGGTCATTTTTGGGGGTTATTTTTGGGGGTCATTTGATCCCTCCTCTATATGTATAGCCAAAAATAAAATATATATATACATATGTCCAAAACCCAAAAAAATCCAGTATGAATATTTTCCCACCTACCGAGAATAAAGGGAAGGCGAGAGTTTGCACCGAGTGTTCTTCTCCACATCATCTCAACCCCCATCGTTTTCGAAAACACTTGGAATAGGGACTTTCTAGCTATTATCTAGGCGATAGTGTGGTGATTTCCTAGTCCCTAGCTGTGGAGTCCCTGACACATGATACGCTTCGATTCTTACTTTCTTCTCATGCATGCTTGAGCTACGATTCACCGCTTATTTCAAATCGAATCGATATTTGGGTCTTATCTTGGATTTGCATATATGGAGCTTATTGCACAATGTAGATAGTGACACCGTCTGCTAGCACACGACCACACTCACTCGCGCTTCACCGTGTGGGCCCACGACACTTGTTTGGGCTCGTTTTCTTTGGTTTAGTGTTGTGATTTGTCGCTTGCTTGCTAGGTGTGGCTTTTTTGATTTTGTTGGCCCTGACGGGCCATGTAGGATTTGATTTCTCTTTCTTTCTCTTTTTCTCTGTTTTTTTCCTCCGAGCTCCTACTCTCACTCGTCTTCCTCAAGGACGAGGAAGGGCTCAGCTTGGGTGATTTTAACGTGTGTTTATATTTTATATATTCACACACGTCTACTTTGTGTTTTTCCGTTATTTTCCGTCGTCTCGTACTCATTTTCTTGTGATTTTTAGTTTTCTTTCACTTTTCCGTGTTTTTGTATGTTTACAGGAGATTGCCAGCGTAGGGGACATATAACGAAGATATCATGAGTCCCCGGAGCAACGGAAGGAGTCACACGCGATCCAGGTGGTCAAATAACGAAGATCGCCATTTTTCAGCCCCCACTCGATCGGTTGGACACAGCCAACCGATCGGGTGATGCACGCGTGTCCGACCCAGACTGAAGCTGAAGCAAAGCGCAGCATCAACCGACTGGTTCTCCGACCGGTTGAACACATCAGAGTTCTCGGGAATTTGGAGCTGAATTCCAACCGATCGGGTGACATTCACCCGATCGGTTCATCTGTAGCGAATTTTCCGAACGACGACCCGGAGAGCTCACCCGACGGTTCGATGACCGTGTCTGTTCATCTGAAGTCTCTGTTCTTTTGGGCGATAATTCCAACCGATCGGTTGATTACTCAACCGATCGGTTCACATGATGACCGCATCTCCTCAAACGACGACCCGCTTGCTTCACCCGATCGTTCCAAGCGTCCGGTTGAAGTTTCTGAAGACCACATCCGAAGAATCAAGCAGCTCACCCGGTCGGTTGATACTTCAACCGATCGGGTGAAGTCGTTTTCTATATATAGTTGCCTAGGTTTTTAGAAAACGCAGCTTGTGTATTTTTCTGTCTTTTGCTCTATTTGTGACGGCTGGAATTTTATTGTTATTTGTAAGTTCTCTGATCTTTGTCAAACTTTAATATAGTCTTAATAGCATTGCTACTGTCGTGTTTCAATTGCCTGATCATGATTTTTACGGTTGATTTTCATTTAGATTGCTTTTTAGCTATAATGTGTGAGTAGTTCCCAAATCTGGGATTTTGGTGGAAACACCTTCATGGGTTCTCCCTAATACATCCATAGGACTAGGCAATCGATATGGAATATGAATTTAGAGGTAACACGGGGTATTTCATTGTTATCGACGGGAAAAAGACCGCCTTTGACCGTTGGGCCAAGGGGGAATAAACTTAGCGGCTGACTCCCTAGCTATAGCTCACGCCCTTAGCGTAGGCATCGAATCCTAGCGCGTGGGAACAGCAGGATGAGATGTTGGGAGTTATCGTTGCGATCTTAGTGCTCTCGGAGTCGGTCAGTGTTAATGGACATGGGAATGCCCATTGACCGAACCCGGGTAGTCTGGCGTATCATCCTGGGCACCGACCGGAATATCGGGCCCATGGGACGCTGGTATCACTTTTAGAGACAACGTCTCACCACTAAACCCTAATTCCGATCGTTGTCCTATCCGTCGGTCGTAATAGTGAGAACACATGATAGGGTGGAAACCGAATTCCTATGTTTCCTTTTATATTGTTTAACCTCATATCTACATTTCGTGACAAACCATCGTTCGATTCGGGCTAGCTCACCCATAGGGTGAACCGGTTCCTCTTTGACACAAGCACAACCACGCCTCCATGTGTTCGGCCCCCAAGCCACACTACAACACCGGGCGCTTGCGGTATAAATATTTAAATCTGATATCCCCAATCATATTGCCCAACTTGCATGCCACAACCTGGGGACGTCAGTTAGCGGGGTTGGATCTGGGTTCCAACCCAAATCCCCTCCGATTCTTAAGTTAGTGTGAGAACTTAAGGAAGAGAGGGAGCTTGGTGCAGCTGAGATCAACCCACGGAGGTTCGTCTCAAGACTGGCGGCGCAAGCTCGAATGTATAAGAAATATCAGCTGAGAAAGTAGAGTTCTATGTCTTAGACCTCGTACCTTGGAAATGGGACCCGTTCCTCTATTTATAGGCGTTCAGAATCCTTTTGGAGACGTTAGGGTGATAACGGCCACCCATAATGAGGCCACGACTTCCCCTTTTAATAGGAATAAATGGTGAGCACGTCCCTGCGATTTATAAGCCCATCTTTAATCTCACATTCGAGTGAGGTGGACTCAACGGCCGACTGGCCATTGGGCTTTGACTGAGTCGATATCAGGCTTCGTGGGCTTTAGTCGTCTGTCGTTCGAGTTAACTCGAATGCCGGCCCATGACTCAACAACAATGTATTGGGATATTAAGACCCACCCCAGTGGATTTTGATGATGTACACATGTGATGTGAGTACTAACTACTTATTTCAAGTGTGTATAGGAATGATGAATTATTTCATAGTCATAAAGAACAAATGAATTGAAAAGCTCAAATGAAGAACTTGGAAGCCATGATCGGGAAGTCAAATCTTGGATCTAAGAAATGGAGCAAATGAAGGCTCAAACAAGGACTCAAGATAAGACCAAATGGCTCAAATCAAAGAACAAAGATCAAAGAGCTAAAGAAGAATGTATGTGTAAGTATAAAGCTTAGAATATTAAAGCCAATATGTAGAAGCTACACACACAAAAATACTTGAAAATGGTTTTTAAATGTATTTACCTATGTTATATTTTTATATAATTTTTATAAATTATTTTCAAAGTATTTTCTTGTAGAAAAAGTCAGGTATCAGAAAATAGCTAACTATCTCAAACAGATAGCTAACTATTGTTCGAAATTTTTACCTAAAACTCTAGGTTTTTGCAGTAGTCGACTAGCACTTAGAATAGCTGACCATGTTGAAAAATATAGCCAACTTTCAAGATGGATAGCCGACTGACTATCTGGTCAAATACAGTTTTTAAGGAAAGCGTGATTTAAGCTTACTGGTCGTTACTAGTTGTTGGAGAGGACTTTTTTGAGCTGATTTTGAGCTGAGTTTACCTTTATAAATACCATTGATTTCAGAGCTTTTATATATCATGTTATATCAATTATAAATTATTAAGCTATCAAGTTTTCAAAAAGTCTTCGTGGCCATTATTTTGATTTTCTTGTGGAAAAATTCTATACTATTTTGTATGATCTTCTCTGGCCTTATACTTGCTTCTTAATCTCTAAAGCTCAAATGCAACTATTTTAGAAATTTAATTTCAAGTAATTCTTTGGATCATTCTTGTGCTTAATCTCAACTATTTTATTTTGATCAAAAGGTTTCGATTTCTATCTTAGCCACATTACTCACCTCGTATATATTGGCCATAGGAATCATGTGCTACTCATTTCTACAAGTTTTGCAAAGCCTTTGAAGAAGGCTTGGAAAGTGTATTCCCCTGTTTGAATGGAAAGTGTTGCGTTGTAAGTGGAAATTTCTAGTTGATCAGTTGTAACTAGGTGATCGAAAATTCCTAGCAAGTGCAACTAGGTGTTTGTATAAGTCCTCATCATTGAGTTGAGGCAAGGTTGCTCTCGGGTTTGAGAGCTAGTGGATCGGTTGCTGGACGTAGGCCAATGTTGAGCTGAACCAGGATAAAATTGTGGTGTTTGCGCTGCGACTCTATTTCTCTCTCTTATCTTTTTATTATTGCGTGTAATCATTTATTCCGTTGTTATTATCTCTTTTATATTATCATTACAATCTTATTAATTGTGTTGATTAAGTACCAAGCGAGGTAACTCTCCTTGGAGACTTAGGCAACGTAATAGAAGGGTTTATATTATTCGAATCATTTTATTACTTTACTGAAAACACTATTCAACCCCCTTCTAGTGTTGTTTGCCATCCACAGAATACCACACAGTGTACCGTAGGACACTGCTTGCCGAGCACGAGCTACCGAGTACATGCTGGCCCGTTAGTCTTTTGAGTGAGGAAAAATCTGATACTTTCAGCCAGTATACCCGCGAGTTTTGCTGCTTGCTAGCCAAACGACTCGGAAGGCTGGCGACTGATTGTTGCTGGATCACTGGTGTTGGACCAGGTGGCCCCAACCTGGGCTGGAGGTCTCATTGATCTGAGATGAGGTTTGAAGGAGATCTACAAGGAAATGCTGGTACTTGACAGATGTTATCATAAGGCCATTCCTCTAGTACAAACTGTTGATACACCGAATCTCACGAGGGCCGAGCCAAGCTGCCGAAGGCTTAGGCTGGGCCACTGAGGCAAGATTCACGCAACAGGTTGAGCGTGGTCAGGCTGGTTTCACCGAGTGTGAGATGGAGAATTCTTCGTCGGGGCCTGAAGCAGAGAAAAGCTTGTCAGCCTCACCGGAGGATTGCTGCCCAGATCAGACTCCGACGCTCAAGTTAGATTCAAGCGGGAAGGAGGGTGTGTGGCTGAAAGCCGCGTCCCTGTTGAAAGTAAGGGTGTTTTGGATGGCAATTGGGTGTTGTGTCAACCCAAGAGGCCGTACCTTCTAGAGGAAGTATTGTTGAGTATTGATTCCCCGGATTTGGTTTTGATGATGAGCAAACATAAATATCGTGAACTAACTCTTTGTGAGCACAGTTATGGAGATCGTCGCCAAAAGTCTACGTACATCCAAAGCGACATCTCAAGACTTCTCAAAGCGCGTGATCGTGTGCCTGAAGCTTCGTTGAAGCTCTAGGAGCATTACTGAAGTCAAGAGATTCGGATTGAAGCTTTTGAAGACGGTTCGTCAAGTTTTATTTATTGTCTTCTAGTTTCTTTCCGTAGAATGTTAAGCCTTGAGTAGGTCTTACATTATTAGAGCTAGGATTATCATAGAAGCCCATAGAAACTTTCCCGAAGCTTCGCGCTTCTTTTCGCAGCTTCTAGTGCATCTTAGTTGGTTCAAGAAGAAGAACCAACCGACTAGATGGCAATCTAGTCAGTCGGCAATCCTTCTTGAACCGACTAGATCTCCTTGCTCAACTCAACTCATTCTCTGTTGACCAATTAGTCTGTCCAAGAAGGTTCACCGACCGACTAGTTGTCAAACTAGTCGGTTAGGAATCCTTCTTAGACCGACTAGTTATGTCTTTCATTTCACAGTATGAGCTACTGTTTATCGTTAGTCGGTCAAAGAACAATCATCGACCGACTAGTTGAGAAACTAATCGGTTGGAATTTGTTCTTAGACCGACTAGTTCTCCTAGTAGACAGCCTATCGTATTTCAACTCTTAGTTGGTCAAAGAAGAATCACCGACCAACTAGTTGCCAAACTAGTCGGTTGGCAAGTCTTCTTAGACCGACTAGTTCTATCGACCTGAACTTTATATTCTTGGCTGTCATCCTCTTAGTCGGTCCATGAAGAATCACCGACCGACTAGTTGAGAAACTAAGCGGTCAGTGATCCTTCTTAGACCGATTAAGCTGCTTCAGAATAGAGCCATTGGAGCATTTACTGCACGAATCTTGCTCTCTCTTTCTCTCTATCCTATATATACTTGAAGGGCTTCTTCAAGGAGAAAAAGGCTGATATTCTAGAGGTTTAGAGAAATCAAAGAGGAGCCATTCAACTCTATTTCAAAGCTCTCTCTTCTCACAAGAATCTCTCCCTCAACTTCTTGAGCCCTACTTCCTCAAGAGAGATTCTCTCCATTGTGAGCCTCTCAAGCTAAGAGCTTGATTCAAGGTTACCAACTCCTCCCTAGCCATCCATTGCTGGTCATATACTTGGAGCTAGGGTTTGGTGCCTTCTTCTTCCTCAAAATCCTTCTTGCCCTAATATTGGTAAGTTTACTCAAGGCATAGGATTTTGTGGTAAGTATTTCATTGTTTCATTTACTTTGTTTTTACAAGTTGTTCTCTCGGTTTGTGAGAGAAGGGTGTGATCCCGGGTTGTGGGAGTCACATGTCATTTGTGTATGATTTGGTCTTGTAGAGGTTTTTCTACAAGAATTTCATAATGCAAGGCTTGGGTTAGTGGTTTCTAACTCAAGTATCCGGAGGGGATCCGAGTGGTTGGGACGTAGGATCACCGGGAACAAGTCGGGGAGACTTGGGTGGATCCGAACCCGTTATATCGATTGTTTGCATTGTCTTTTATTCTTGTTGTTTGTAGTTATTCCGCATTGTTGTTTGTGTCTTGCACAATAATTAGGAATAACACTCTTGATTATTTTAAAGTACTATTCACCCCCCCTCTAGTACTTATGCAGTAGCTACACAGGGCATTACAAGTATCTCACTGCTTATATAAGGCCCAATGGCGAAAGAGGGCCTACAAGATTGAAAGCTGATATCCACTAGGCGTAACTGGCTTCTGTTCATCGGGGGATGCATGTGGCCGATAGTTTCTACAGATAAGGCAACCAGTGAATGCCGATCGTGATTAGAGAGAGAATGTTGGTCGTTTGTCTGGGTCCGCACTATGCGCGCACTAGGCTAGGCTGAGGTCGGGCCTATCTGACCCCTCGAGCCATGTCGGGAGGTTCCCATTGGGAGGTCACATCTGACGCATTGGGGCCGAGCTTAGCTGCGGGTGGGCCGAACTTGACTACTGACATCGGTATCTATATCATCTTCATCTTTTTCTCCTTCTCGCCGTTTGATCTTACTTGTACATAGTTATTTTTTTAAGCAGATGATGATGATGATGATGATGAGGGGGCGGTTGTGACGGTCCTGTTGCCACCTCGCCTCCTTCACCTCGTCAGCTTCTTATACCACATCAAAGCTTTGTGGAATAAAAGAAATGATGAGGAGCCGTCGGTGACGGGCAGAGGAGTAGGCGACAATGGGGAGGGGGTTTTGTGAATAATTTTGAGTAGGAAACGGGTAAATTTTGGATGGTAAACTAGTAAATAAATGAGACGTGGGTGAAGCAATTTGGTATGTGCGTATAGCAACTCCCATTGACGCGTTGTAAGTGACGACCGACTCAAGTTTTTATTTAGCACTTATTGGTATGTCGCGAAGCATGATGGATGGTTGAGAGTCATAGTCCATCAGTTACTACTTTAATGTGAGCCATAATCCATCAGTCACAAATGTAATGTTTCGAAGATGATCGGAACTCAGAAACAATCCAGAAAAATCCAAGAGCTAGCAACGAATCCCCATTATTTTAAATTCAAATTTTTTGGCAATTATTATCATACGAAGCCATTGCCCATTCTTTCTTGTATCGGAGAGGCATGCAAGCTGTCACAACAAAACATGAAACAGACTACAGAAAAAGTTACGTGACTGTGTAAACTGATGACAATCAGATGATTTCCCTCTCACCTGTGTCCTATCTCTGCCAACAACTGCAGCAGCTCCACTGAAAAATCTCTGCATCACATTTTACCGCCTCAACTCTACAAAGGTGACTTTTTACTCTCTCTTTTTTCTAGAAAAAAAGAAGAAAAGAAAAAGAAAATCAGTATATCTTCTTGTATATTTTTGAGAGAGAAATTATGAATACCGAATACATCACGCCACCTGTGTGATGAATGCTGTTGCTCGACTTCACGTGGCTCGCTTTTTAAATGGGAACGCTTCAATTTTTAAGGCAAAAGCATTTAAGAGCCCAGCGGGTTCCTCGCTCGCCTTCAAAGCCCCATCGCCCATAACGCACCTCCCCACACACTCCCCGAACTACCCTCAGTTCACTACCCAACATCCGAACATCACAAGGACAGTCGCAGTAATTTCCGACCTCCATCCCTCTCGTTAACCACTGATCAGAAACGCCATTGAAAAAAAAAGACCCTTTCTCTTTGGCATTTCATCGACCACGTAACTTACCATCCTTGCCGACATTAATGGCGGCCTTATCCCACCTCCCCCGCCTCCTCCTTACGGACGAGGAGGACCAGACCGTGTCCCCATTCCCATCGCCGCCTCCTCCGTTCCCGAGGCACTCGCCGGCATCTTTCCGACCGAGCATTGCGGTGGTCATCGGAGTTTTAACCACCATGTTATTCCTCACCTTACTCCTATTGCTCTACGCCAAGCACTGCAAGCGCCAAGTCAGCGGCAGCAGCCGCAACTACGCTGGAGGCGGGGGAGGCGGTAATGGCGCCTCCGCCTCCACCCAGGACCGCCGCAACTCCGGGGTCGACCGCTCCGTGGTGGAGTCCCTCCCAGTGTTCCGGTTCGGTTCGCTGACGGGCCAGAAGGAGGGCCTCGAGTGCGCTGTGTGCCTGAACCGGTTCGAACCGGCCGAGATCCTGCGTCTCCTCCCGAAATGCAAGCACGGGTTCCACGTCGAATGCGTCGACATATGGCTCGAGGCTCACTCCACTTGCCCCCTCTGTCGGGTTCGGGTCAGCCCCGAAGACGTCCTCCTAGTCGTCGACCACCCGAAACCCGACCCCGAACCCGATGCGCAAGGTTCTATTTCTAAGGGCGGTGAGGGGACCGCGTCGACGATGAGCTTACCGTTCGTTCGGAGGATCTCGGGGCGGCACTCATCGGCGGGAGAGAGGTGCACGAACTCGACTCAGGCGGCGGTGAACCGTCGGTCAGAGGGCGGTGAGGGGGCCGCGGTGAGCGTCGGGTGCTTCGATAGGGTGATGAGAAAGGACGGGCTGCTATTGACGGAATCAGCGGCGACTGCTGCTGCGGCGGAGAGGGAAGAGTTCGAGAGGAGGTTCAGTCACAGGATCATCGTATCGGGCGGGATCCAGGAGAGGTGGAGCGATCTGAAGCCATCGGATCTGCTGTACCTGCGGTCGGAGATGATTATTACGGACAGCGGGAGGATCTCGGCGTCGAAAGCGGCGGCTGGTGGCGGCGGCAAGGTGGTAAATAGCCTAAGAAGCGTGTCGGAGATTACGGGGGTGAGCCGGTTTCGAGAAGGGGAGGGGGAGCGGACGATGAGCAAGTGGTTGGGGTTCAGGCCGAAGCGTACGGGCTGGTGGCAGGGTAACGGACCTAACCCCATAGGGCCGTAAATGACGAAAACGCCCACGGATCTATCGTGTATTTACAGGACACCTTTTTGGTACGACGTGGCGGAACAAGTACCGCTGAGAGCAGGGGTTGCGAGGGTCACGTGAGTGACAGAGGAGGAGATTGGGTCCTTATTGTCACCGGCGGTGTCGAGAGTCTCGGGGTTTGGGCCGGCGTTCTGACAAGAGCATGAATGTTGGGAAAGAAGCGAGGTCCCCGAGCTCTTTCTTGATGGAAGCGCATCCGGTCTCGTGAACGGCGAGGATGCCTTGTTTGACTATCGAAGGACCTCCTGTGAGCCGGATCCTACGGCTCTGATAGGGACGGTGAACGGAACCCGGGCAAATTTTTGCGCGGGAAAAATGGCACGAGAGGCCGGATTATTTTTGTAGGAGAGATCATTCCACAGGAGCATAGAGGCGTATAGATGTATGTACGAAGGAACAAAACATATCTCTTTGATGCTAAATTGTCGATTATAACTTGTATTAGAAAATTCCGAGCTTAATATTTGTTGTCCTTATTTTTTTAACATTTTCAAAATTCCGAGCATAATGTTGATACAGGCTTCAGCAGTTGGCTTTGGCACATTCCCATCGGCGGGGACCTCCCGAACTGACTTGAGGGGTCGGCTAGACCCGACCAAGGTATAGCTCCATAGAGACAACTCGATCTCAGGGTCTGTGGTTTGCTTCTCCATATCCTCAGGATGACTTCGCTGCTCGAGGCCAACCCTCAGCAGCCCAGCCTGGCCCACATCATCCACGTGTCCCAATCTCAGTCAAGCGACCGGTATTCTCTCTCCAAGTATAATTGGCATTCAATACCTGTCTTATCTGCAAACACGGTCGGCCACCTCCTATGTACGAAGTCAGATGTGCCCAGGAGTCTGCAGCCTTACATGTGACAAACATCCTTTGGCCTGTGGCATCTATATAAACAGGAGGGCCCTCTGCAAGGTACTCTCTCTCGGATACTCAAACCCTAGCAGACATCCATCTATCTCTCTCTCTCAAAAACGGTCATGGGCACATCCACGTTTAACCGTTGTGTCGCCACACACGGGCAATCTTACGCACATCACCTTATTTCATCCTACAATCTCCCCTAACCTAGGCATCGGAGGGAAGACGATGGTGTTGGATATGGATCTTCTAGGGTCTCTGGTTATGAGGAAAACACTAGAAGGGGAGTTGAATAGTGTTTATGCAATTTAAAAAAATAGTTACACCAAATTAAATTTCTAACCAACAAATAATGCGGAAAAAATGTAAACCCTAAAATGAAATAATGCAAACGCAAGGATGTTTCAAGGGTTCGGATTACCCAAGTCACTTCCCGACTTGTTCCTGGTAATCCTACGTCCCTTTCACCCGGTAAACAACCGGATACTCAAGTTAGAACCCTAACTTGAGGTTTCCTTATAAACCCACATGTAGCAACCCTACAATTGAAATCGAAATACACTCGATTGACCTTGACTACCACAACTTGGGAGCAAGCAAACCACTCTCTCAACCTGAGGAAATCAAATAACGAAAGTTATGAAATTTGAAATAAACAACACTTACAATCACTTATGCCTTGAAGTAGAACTTGAAGGAGAGTGTGTTGTGTGTTGAATGACTCTATTAGAAGAGAGGAAAGCCCTTTCTCTTGACTGCATCAAATGCCCAGAAGATTTCTTTTTGGTTCTCGGTTGGAGAGCAAGAGATGAAGATAGGAATTCTATGGCTTTAGGATTTTGAGAGCTTTGATCTTGAAAGAATGAAAGCTTAAATGAATGAGTAAGTTGCTAACCTCTCAATGGAACAGCAGAGGCTGCCTTTATAGTTTCCTTAAAGCCATCAAGCAAAATCCCCAAAAGCTCCATTAAAATCTGTTGAGAAACAGCCAACCGATAGATTCTGAACTTGCGACAGTCGACTATTGAACAAAACACAATCGACCACTATATTGTGTCAGAGGGTAGGTGAGAATTTTAAACCAACAGGCGACTGTAAATCCTTCTACATGCGACTGGTCGTAAACTGGGTAAGTTGAGAAAGTCTGAGAAAAGTCTGGGAATACAGGACATGCGACTGATGAAGAGAAGACAGTCGACTGTAAATCCAACAGGCAACTGTAATTCCTTCTACAGGCGACTGTCACAAACGACATTTTCCAGAGAATTGAGTCTGCAGAGAGGCTCACAGACAGACGACTGTTGAAGCAATGACAGACGACTGTGCCATTGGACAATTGACTGTAAATACAACATCAGTCGACTAGCACTAGAATACGAAATATTCCAGAGAGCAAGTCCTGCAGAAGAATCATGGACATGCGACTGTTGAAGCATTTACAGTCGACTGTCATTGGACAGGCGATTGTAAAAACAGCATCAGTCGACTAGCCAGATCAAATGAACTGGTCATTGGACATAAGATAGACATGCGACTGATTTACAGATCACAGTCGACTATCTCTTGGACATGCACCTGTGAAATGTACAGCAGTCGCCTGATAGAGTAAAAGCTTAGAAGCTCAAAAATCAACTTAAAAGATATGTGCATAACAGGCGACTGTAGAATAAAACACAGTCGACTGTATAGAGACAGACGACTGTAAAACGTTCAACAGTCGACTGTTGAGATCCAACTTTGCACATTCCAGAGAAAATATGAATTGGTGTCAAAGGAAAATTGATCTAATGATTTCCTATGACTGAAATGAAGATGAGTGTGTGTGCTCCATCAAAGTTCTACTTCTATGCTACATACTAGATGATAAAAAGAAGATTACATTGTAGAACTAACTCTTCTTTCCAAAGTATGAGATTGAAGTCTTCTAGGATCTTCAATCACCATCTTTGATCATCCAATCCACTTTTCTTGCTTCAACTGATCTTTGAGCGTCATCCATTGCTAATTGATCTTCATGATATGCTTAGGCAATGAATTAACTGCAAATAGGAGATTAGTCACAAGTATTTTTGTTTGCATAACACCAAGTATGGAGAAATCCAATACTCAACATTCTCTCCCTTTTTGATGATGACAAACAAACATAAACAAAAAGATAAATAATTGTGCTTAAAGAAAACTTACGCCCCCTACATAGATGCCAATCAAGTTAAGCATTCAATATTAGGGCACCTATAGATCAAATGAAGCAAATGAGTAAGATATGCATGAATGGAATGATTTACTTGAATCCATGAAATCTAGGATTTTATAATCCATGTTCATTATATCTTACTCTCCCTGAATCTAAGGCAACTTCAATCTTAGATTCAAGTGTAATTAGAATTTACTAAGCACATAATTTATGAATCTGTTTATTTCTCTCCCCCGATGGCATTATCCAAAAGGTGAGTGTTACGAGGTGGAACTCGCGTACAATGTATTTGTATTGAGGGGAACCAAGGGCACGTTGGTTAGGTTGATAAGAGGGTTTAGGTGGGCTATTTAACAAGTGATTAGTGGGGTGAAGATGCTAGACTTACCGTCGGGGGTGGCCACGGAGTCAAATCTCACCGGACACGGCGGAAGAAGATCGGGTGGCGGGAGCCAAAGGCTGACGTCGACCAAGGGGCGAGCTTTCCTACACCACGAGCAACTCGTCTGAAGGGCAGGGTTGGGGTCTAACCCTTAGCCCCTCCGATGCCTAAGTCAGTAATATGACTTAAAACGGGGGCTAGGCACGCCGGTCGGACTGAGGGTGTGTCGACCGTACATAGCGAGCTATAAGTGGGAGAACAAAGATATGGACGACCTTTGCTCTCGTGTGTGAATAATGGATTGAGAGAGAGAATTTGCCAACCCCCTCACCGTAAGAAGTGTGGGGGTATTTATACCTGATGGGGGATGATTAGGTGGGGCTGACCTGGCATGCTGACTCGACGTGCTGAGCTGGCTCAGCTGTCAGCGGAAGCTTCGGATGAGGATGTCAGGAACAGGAGTGCCTGCCCCGCCTTTGTCAGACGGCGCAACGGCCAGGGGCACTTTTGTCAGGATGTCAGGGCCGAAAGCATTAAGTGTCAGGGGGCTCAGCGGCCAGGGGGTGCTTTGTCAGGTGATCGGGCGGCGTTAGTGTCAGTCGTGTCCTTACACTAGGTTGTTTGTCGTGCGTGATGAACTATAGGTCCGGCAATGCTATCCCCGGCGGCGGGGTTTGCGGGGACCCGCCGGGTCGACCTGTTCGAGGGTTGTTCGGCCCGGCCGCGTACCTCTTCAGTCGCGGGTCATGGATCGCTGGCAAGGATGGATATGCCCACGCCTCCGTCGGCATCCCGGGTGGCGCTGTCGGTGCGCTCCCCAGGCGCCCTGCCCCCGGTAGGCTGAGCGACTGCGGTTGTACGCCTCGTCCAGGAGGGGGAGTGCTGCGAGGTGCGCCCATTCTCCTGTTGCCTCGGTCCTCCGGGGCGGCGGCCCTTTCGCTAAAGGGGTGATTCAACGAGGTATGTCAACGGATCTGGGCGGGAGTCGGACTCCCCCGATCTTTAGGTCGTAACAATTGCCCCCGGCCTTCGAGCTTGAGGTGGGAACCCGGCTCGGCTCGGAGGGCGAACTATCTCCGACGTTCTGGACCATCGGCAATGACCCTGGCCCACGCCCGGGGGTGGCGGCGTTAGCTTCGGAACTCCCGCCCTACTGGTCATTATTACGATTCGAAAGGGGGGTAGAAAAAACGAAGCGTCTCCACGATTGTGTTCGCGACACGTGGATGAGGTGACATTCACGCCAGTCGAGGTGTCAAGGACATCCCGATGGGCGCCGCGTGGCGGAGGACCGACGGCCGTGATGACCCGGTGGCCCACTTTACAAATAAAAAGGTTTGGAAGGCGGTCGACGGGAGTTTTTCATCCATCTTCGATTCTTCTCCGGTGTTCAATACTTCTGTCTATCGCTTGCTGGCTAGGTTGCGACTTCCGCCGCCGGTCATCTTCTTCTGAAAGTCTTCCTGATTTGACGGATCAGCTAGGTAATAACAATTAATTTCTTTTCTTTCCGATCGATGGCTCCTCGTTTCGAGGTCGGAGACAGTAGCCGAGTGGGGGAGGAGGAGTTGGTGGGAGAGGGGGCGTCGCCGCGGGGGGTGCGGCGGCCTATGGAGAGGGGGTCATGGCATTCCGTTGTCCCGAGAGCGATTGGATCCCTCCGATGTAGGTTGGATAGGATTAACATCAGGGAGATTCGCGTGCGGTTTGTGCGACAACCTTATGAGGTTCGGGTCCCCGGGTCAGAGGAAACGATGTGTTCGCCTGGAGATAATGAGGTCGGGGTCTATGTCCGGTCATTCGAGTTGGGGCTCTGTTTCCCGATCCATCCGTATTTGCTTTATCTATTGAATTTCCTGGAGTTGCCGATATTTGCCCTAGCGCCCCGTTCCTGGGGCTTGTTGGTGGGGTTTGTCGTTTTGTGCCTTGTCTGCTCCTTGAGTCCCTCACTGGTGCTGTTCCAGCATTTCTTCGTAGTCCGAAAGAGGGGGATGTATCACTGTGTTTTCGCTAGGAGAGGACGAGAACTTATCCGCGGGGTGCCCGACGCTGTCGGCGAGTGGATGAAGGAGTTCGCCTTTGTGATGATGCCGAGCGACGTGGTTTTGATGTCGAACTGGGGGGCACGGAATCCCCTAGTGAATGAAAGGGTGGAGCTGACTGGGGAAAATCTTGCAAAAGCTCAGATTCTGATGGAACTGCCCGAGGCGTACCATCAGCTAGCGAGTTTGACACAGAGCAGTCGGCTCGCTCAGGACTTTTGGCCCCTATGTATATTTGATATTTGGTAAACCTTTAGCTAGGCTTACCCTGATCTCTTTTTCCTTCGTAGGTGAAGACTTGATGCGAGGGCCGGAGGAGGTGTCGGGGTCGGCCGGAGCCCCCGTCTCGGAGGACACTGATCCTCGCGAGAAAGGCAAGGGGGTGGCGCGCGAGGGAGGATCCCGAGAACGGGGAGGCGGTGTCTCCCGTGGGGAGAGGGCGCATCTGGGACGGAGGGCGGCTGAATCAGGCATCTCTGTCGAAGGGCCCGGCAAAGATCTTCATGCGGGCGCATCCGCGCGGGAGGCCGGTCCCTCCGTCCCGTCGAGGGTATCAGAGGTGGTCGAGCCTCGCAAAGTGCGTTTGGCTCAGAAATGGCCATACGGGATCCCTCCGTGGGATATGGGGTGCTCGTCGAGCCCGAGTTGTGAGGGCGCCCTCATTCGTTTCAAGAGGACTCGAGAGGAGGTCGAGGCGTATCCAGATGACCATCTCCGTAAGTTCCCTTTTAGAGTAGGCTGTGATGAGTCGGTATTCGAGGACGCCGGGGTGGCAGCGCGCCTCGCCGAGTATTGCGTGTTACCGCGCGATCGCGAATCTTTGACTCGCGTGGGGGCAGAACGGTTGTGCGGCTCTGCTATATGGCACGTCGTGCAGGTAAGCCGGTTCTCTCGCCTCGCCCTTAGGCTTTCTTTATTCGTGCCCCGCTAATTCGGGTCTTTTGTAGATGGTTACGGACTTGGTAGCCCTGCGGGGTCGCACTCCTGTGGCCGTCACCAGAGCGTCTCTTAAGGTAGCGAGGGCGAACCTCGGCGAGGTCAAGGTGAAGCTGAGGGACACGAAAGCGGAGCTGGAGAAGGTTAGGAAGGCCTGTGAGGTAGAAAAGGGGCGGGCCGCGTACTTTGATTCATCAAAAGCAACGGTCGAGAGCCAACTCCTAAAAGTGACGCGGGAGAGGGATGACATCCGAACGAAGCACACGACAGAGTTGGCTAGCAAGGAGGCGGTGATCGCGGTACAGAGGGGGCAAATAGCAGGCCTAAAGGAGGCCCTTGAGGCAGAGAAGAGGGAGAAGGGTATCGTGACACGGCGGCTGGAGGAAAAACGGGAAGTTGAAAGCGAAATGATCGAGGCCGCTATCCGCCGCTACCATGACGAGCATGTTGTGCCGATGTTACAAGAGGCAAGGGATGCGGGAGTTCGCCAGGTGACGAGAGATGTGAGGGCTCGGTCGGCTGAGAGGCGACGCCGCTAAGAAAGTGGGTTCGGGGAATCCCGTACCTTCTAGTGTGAGGGTTATAACCAATGTTTTGTTGTAGTGTGCAGAAGGTTCAATGTATAACTTTGTTAATTGGATAAATGCATAGTGTTGGTCTTGTGTCAGACTGTCTTCTTCCTTGTTGTGCCAATAGACCATTAGTTTTGTGAGGGACGTAACTGCCCCCAACTTCGCTCTGCCGAGGATATTCGGGTCGTCGGGAGAGGGAAGTTGAGATATACCTCGTTTGTCCGAGGTTTGTTGGGAAACTAAGTGTGAATCCCCGTGGATCGCAGAGGCAGGGCGAGGTGGGCACCGTCTGTACGATCGTTTGGGGAGCGTTGAAACCGAAATCCGACATTGATTAAGCAACGCATTCCAGTTTCGGTCGCCCCGATTGAGGTCGGACTCATAATTGGTACGAGCGGCGCATTCATGTTTCGGTCGCCCCTACGGAGGCCAGACTCATCCTTTGCGCGAGCGGCGCATAGAAAGAAGAAGCTAGGAGTGGAGTGGTTTCAAATGGAGGTAATCATTTCGTCGGGATTTGGGCGGGAATCGAAGGGGCCTGTTGGCGGTCGCGTGACCAGACGTCAGCCTGGCGATTCGACGGCGGGCTGGAATCGAAGCGACCCGACCACTTCAAAGCGGACGCGTGGTAGAAGTGACGGCTGCCATTACGCGAGGCGTCAGACCACGTGGATCGACGCTGGATAGAGAACGGATTGATGACACGTGTCGCGATGTCGACGGTCACGATGCTTTGCGTAGTCGCGTAAAAAGATCTCAGGGAGGGGAGCGAAGCAAAGCTGATTGTTGGGCGAAGGTTTTGCAAGCGACTGGAGTTTGTCAGAGATTTCATTATCCTTGCCAAAGTCGTCCTCGTGGGAGCGGTCGCCGACGTAGCTAAGCCGTCCGAGTCGTCGGAGCCCATTAGGTAAGAGGTCCGTTTTATAGATGTCTTCCTCGACGTCTTCGTTTCGTGGTCAGGGGTCGAGGGTGGTTGGGGAAGGGAGCTCCGCCGTGGAGACTGGGGAGGTGCCCCTCGAGATTACGGGCGTGAAGTCGGTGCTGAAGAAGTCCATCGCGGGATCTTCGAGATGTATGTCAGGCCACCGTATTCTGTTCACGAACCGGAGCCGCAAGAGAGGGTATGTTTCGCGGGCGACCGTGAGGTGGGAGTGTATGTGTCCTCTTTCGAGCAAGGGTTGCGCTTCCCCCCATCCGTTCTTGCTAGATGTGTTGAACTTCCTGGGGCTGCCCTTGTATCGCCTGATGCCCAATGCCATTAGTGTTGTCGTGGGTTTCCTTGTGCTGTGCGTGAGCAACCAGGTTCACCCCTTGCTGTCCTTATTTCGCTATTTCTTCACGGTGAAGAGGTTGGGGTCCTACTATTATCTCTCCGCGAAGAAGAGCCATCCGCTCATTAGGGGGTTGTCCGGGAAGATTAAGTTATGGTGCCAGCAGTATGTGTTTGTGAGCGTGCCGGAGGATGTGTTGATGAGATCTGATTGGGCGGAGCTGAATCCCGAGGCGAAGGAGGGGGTTGAATTGGGGGATGAGGAGAAAATGGTGGCCCAGCTTCTAATGGCGATACCGGTGGAGGGCCGAGATTACCAGATGCTCGCCCGGGCTGAGATGATAGCGTCAAACATCTGGCCCGAAGGTACACCAGATTTTGGTATTAGTGCATCTGAAGTGCTTACCCTGAACTTTCTTTCTTTGGCAGGTCGCACGATGAGTTTGTCCCTTGAGGAGATGATGAAACGACCCGCGGAGCAGGCGAGGCGAACGTCGAAAAGGATGGTCCCTAAGAGGTTGCGAGAGGAAGGTGCGGTGGGGAGTTTGACGAGGGTGCAGGCGTCCATGAAGAGGAGGAAGCTACATGCGAGCTCGTCTGTCCCCGATGCTCCGGGGCAGGGGAAAACCGGTCGACAGGGGGGGCGGGTCCGGGGAGGGGATCGTAACCCCCTTCATTGACCTGGAGGGCGGGGATGAAGGGTCGACTGGGGGAGGGGTGGAGGCCCCCGGGGCATGGTCATCTAGCCCCCGAGTACCCGCTGAAGTGGAAGGGGTAGCCGTTACCGATCAACAGGGGAGGGCTGAGACGTCGGGTGGTCCGGTCGAGTCCGCCGGCTGGGACAGTTGGCCCTACGGCTGTCCGTTGTTTAGTCTGGAGAGGGCCGCCGAACCCAGCTGTGAGGCCTCGCTGGTCCATTTTAAGGCGAAGCAGAACGAAGTCGAGGGTTATCCTGACGACGCTCTTTATAGGGCACCGTTCAAGGTGAGGGATGATGAGTCCGTGTTCGAGGATGGGGGCGTGGCGACGAGGCTGGCGGAGAATATTTTCATGCCTCGCGATAAGGTGGCGCTGGAGGCGATGGAGCCCGAGGGGCTGTGTGGAACCGCGGTGTTGCGCGGTGTCCAGGTAGGTTTTGCAAGCCGGGTGATGTTTGCCAGTGTGTTTTATTGAACGCCATAAAGAGGTTCTCTATATATTTTTTGCAGGCCATCAATTTGATGCTTGGAGTGATGAGGCACATGCCGACCATACACAAGGCCGAGGGTGCCATAGCTAGAGTGGATGCTGAGTTTGTCGCCTTTCGCAAGAGTGCGGGTGAGGGAATGGCCAAGGACAATGAGCGGTGCGGTCAGCTCGAGGCGGAGGTAGAGCGCCTGAAGGCGGTCCTAGCCGATTGTGAGGTGCATGCGACCGTGGCTAGAGAGAGGTTGAAAGAGCAGGAGGAGGCCCTTGGGAGGGAGGAAGAGCGTATGGTGGGTCTGTCTGGTCGTGCAAAGGCCACCGAGGATGAGTTGGCTCGCAAGGTCGATGAATTTCGCTCGTACCAGGACATGACCGTCATCCCTGCCCTCACAGATGCGATGTCCCGGGGCATGGAGACAGGACGGGTGGAGGGGTGGGAGGCCTGCTTGGTCCGGATAAAGGAGAGGGTGGCGAGCCTATCCCCGCCAGTCGAGCTCGACCTCGACGGACTCGCGGCTTGCAGCGACGAGGAGGGGGACGGCGAGGCCGAGATCGACGAGGGAGGGGAGGATGTCGAGGTAGGGACCGGCGAGGCGGGGGGGAATTTCCCCGAAGGGGACGGGAAGGATATCGTGACTGGTGGGTGCACCATCAGCGCGGAGAATGTAACCGAGTAGTTTTGTATAGGTGTTAGGAAAGAAAGAAAGAAAGTAAAGTTTTGTGGGGTTGATACCCGTACTTTTTGCAATCTTCAAAATTTGTGTGTGTGTGGAAATTCCCTTTCATGGTTATGCTTTGGTACTGCTGTCTCTAGCCCGGCGTTGGTGGAGCTGCGTTGATTCCCTTTATTTGGGGTAGTGCGCCCGAGAGAGTTTTCAGCTGGTTAGACTGTCTTTTTCACCCGCCTGCTCTGTGGTGGTGGGGGGCGGTTGGGTGCGTGGCGTAGAGCTCGTCCCCTTTTTTCGGGGGTTATTCCCGTGCCTGAGTGCGCCTAAGTTATTGCTAGTGGTCTACCGGGAGTAGTCTTTTCATTAGCTTTTATCAAAATTTAATAAACATGACAGACCCGTAGGAGAAATGTCGAGCCGTTCTGGTTAGGTGGACGTCCTCGCATCATTTGACACGTCCCTCTCTGTCGTCGTGCCCCTGAAGGGGCGCGGGGTCACTTCAGAGGGTCCCCACCCGGGAGAGGTGGGGAGGGATGTGTCGATGTTGGGGGCGGTTGCGGCCGCTTTGACCCTCGTTCCAGAATTGGGGGGAGAGGGAGTCCTTGGTGGTTGCTCTATCCCGCGGGGCTTTTTCATTCCTGTCGGCTGGAGTCGCCGTGTGGCGGGTGTGGGAGGACGTGGTCCGCTATCGATCCATACCTCTCCCTGGCGTATGTGGTCCAGGAGAAGTCGGGGAGTGGAAGGCGGGGCGCTACTGATGTAAGAGGAATAGCCTATTGGCGTGCTCCGACGCTCGGGGGCGAGTCCTTTGAGGCTGGGGCGACTTTGGCGGGTGCTGGAGTGCCCGATGGGGTGATTTGGCAGGTCTGCCCCGTCCATCGGGTTGTCAGCCAGCCGCGCTTGCGCCTGCGGGGCGTCCGTGGAGGGGCACGGTATGCCATTGGAGCTCCCGTTCTAGTGCCTTAAGTTGTCTAAGGGAAGGCGGGGAGCTGCGGGCAAGGTGCCCCTCGTGTAAGAGGAGTAACCTATTGGGGGTCATCGTGTCGGGGGAGACTGCCTACTAGAGTAGTTGACGTTCCTCGCATTTTTCGCATCTTCTTGGGGGAGAGTGTGGCTAAGGGATTGGCCTTCCCTTAAATTATCTCTTTCGTCCCCTCCCTCTGATGGGGCTGAGGGGGGTATTTATAATGGTGTGTCTTTAACCTTCCCCCTTCCCTTAATGCGATGAGCTGGGGCCAGCTTGGAGTCGTGTCCCTCAGAAACTGCTCCTGACGGGTGGCGCCTGATGTGACTCAACAGCTCCTATTTTTCGACGGACGTGCTGTTATCAGTGGAGCTTGCCCCGAGCATCTTTTTGGTTTGATGGGTCATTTCGGTTGTCGGCTTTATTGGCGTCAGGTTTTGCTCATCAATGATGGCCATGAGCGAGGGTTGCCTCAATCCGTGAGCCCTGATTTGCTTCCAGATGTTTGAGAAGAGGGATCGCAGGACCTCTTTGGAAGGGTGGGTAGCTCGGCCTAATAAAGCTTGCCTCGGCGGTCTTCTTTAGTGGGGGGAGCGAGCGCGTAGCTCGGCCCGTGCCCCTCTCCGGTTTGGGTGGCGAGGATTGGTCCTGCCCCGGAGTCTTTGAGAGGGCGGGTATTGGACCGTCGCCTCCCCGCAGCCTCTATAGTCGGACGGGTATTGGGCCGTTGCCTACCCCGCATATGGAGCTCCGGTTTGGGTGGCTAAGCTCCGTAAGCTTGCCCCGGAGGTCTTCTTTAGTGTGGGGGGGAGCGAGCGCGTAGCTCGGCCCGCACCCCTCTCTGGTTTGGGTGGTGAGGATTGGTCCTGCCCCGGACTCTTTGAGAGGGCGGGTATTGGGCCGTCGCCTCCCCGCAGCCTCTATAGTCGGACGGGTATTGGGCCGTCGCCTATCCTGCATATGGAGCTCCGGTTTGAGTGGCTAAGCTCCGTAAGCTTGCCCCTGAGGTCTTCTTTAGTGGGGGGGAGCGAGCGTGTAGCTCGGCCCGTGCCCCTCTCCGGTTTGGGTGGTGAGGATTGGTCCTGCCCCGGAGTCTTTGAGAGGGCGGGTATTGGGCCGTCGCCTCCCCGCAGCCTCTATAGTCGGACGGGTATTGGGCCGTCGCCTACCCCGCATATGGAGCTCCGGTTTGGGTGGCTAAGCTCTGTAAGCTTGCCCCGAAGGTCTTCTTTAGTGGGGGGAGCGAGCGCGTAGCTCGGCCCGTGCCCCTCTCCGGTTTGGGTGGCGAGGATTGGTCCTGCCCCGGAGTCTTTGAGAGGGAGGGTATTGGGCCGTCGCCTCCCCGCAGCCTCTATAGTCGGACGGGTATTGGGCCGTCGCCTACCCCGCATATGGAGCTTTGGTTTGGGTGGCTAAGCTCCGTAAGCTTGCCCCGAAGGTCTTCTTTAGTGGGGGGAGTGAGCGCGTAGCTCGGCCCGTGCCCCTCTCCGGTTTGGGTGGCGAGGATTGGTCCTGCCCCGGAGTCTTTGAGAGGGAGGGTATTGGGCCGTCGCCTCCCCGCAGCCTCTATAGTCGGACGGGTATTGGGCCGTCGCCTACCCCGCATATGGAGCTCCGGTTTGGGTGGCTAAGCTCCGTAAGCTTGCCCCGGAGGTCTTCTTTAGTGGGGGGGAGCGAGCATGTAGCTCGGCCCTTGCCCCTCTCCGGTTTGGGTGGCGAGGATTGGTCCTGACCCGGAGTCTTTGAGAGGGCGGGTATTGGGCCGTCGCCTCCCCGCAGCCTCTATAGTCAGATGGGTATTGGTCCGTCGCCTACCCAGCATATGGAGCTCTGGTTTGGGTGGTTAAGCTCCGTAAGCTTGCCCCGGAGGTCTTCTTTAGTGTGGGGGGGGGGGGGGGAGAGCGAGCGCGTAGCTTGGCCCGTGCCCCTCTCCGGTTTGGGTGGCGAGGATTGGTCCTGCCCCGGAGTCTTTGAGAGGGCGGGTATTGGGCCGTCGCCTCCCCGCAGCCTCTATAGTCGGACGGGTATTGGGCCGTCGCCTACCCGGCATATGGAGCTCCGGTTTGGGTGGCTAAGCTCCGTAAGCTTGCCCCGGAGGTCTTCTTTAGTGGGGGGGAACGAGCACGTAGCTCGGCCCGTGCCCCTCTCCGGTTTGGGTGGCAAGGATTGGTCCTGCCCCGGAGTCTTTGAGAGGGCGGGTATTGGGCCGTCGCCTCCCCGCAGCCTCTATAGTCGGACGGGTATTGGGCCGTCGCCTACCCCGCATATGGAGCTCTGGTTTGGGTGGCTAAGCTCCGTAAGCTTGCCCCGGAGGTCTTCTTTAGTGGGGGGGGGAGCGAGCGCGTAGCTCGGCCCGTGCCCCTCTCCGGTTTGGGTGGCGAGGATTGGTCCTGCCCCGGAGTCTTGCGTTTTTTGGGCTGAAATTTTCAGGTGGAAATGGCGAAATTCGAAGATGCAAAAGAGGGAAATGATATTTCATTCGAGACTTACAGTTTCCAACTACATCGTGACTTGCGTTCCGTGCTCTTCGGAGGGATAAGCCCGCCCCCGTCAGGGGGGGCCGAGACGGGCGCGGTAGGTCTGGTCCTATTCTGCGGCACCATCAGCAGGAGCCGGTTTTTGATGGCAGGAGTCGTCCCTTCCCCCAGGTAGGTCGACCACCAGGTTTTGCTCTGGACCCTTGTGTTTGGTCGATCCCACGTAACAGCTCCTGGACAGCTTCTGGCTTCCCCGCACTGACCCAACCCCTCGGGGGGTTTGGAACTTGACCATCTGGTGTAGCAGGCTAGGGAGCGCTCCGATCGTCGCCATGTAGGGTCGTCCTAAGATCCCGTTGTATGCGGACGCAATGTTGACCACAACGAACAGAGTCATTCGGGTGACGACTTGCGGTTCTTCTCCGAGGGTTATTGGCAAGGTGATCACTCCTACAATAGGGGTCGAGTGACCGGTGAAGCCGACGAGGGGTCCGGTGCAGGGTCTCATGTCCGTCGGCCTTAACCCCATCTTTTCGATTGTGGACATAAACAGGATGTCGCAAGAGCTCCCTGTGTCGATCAGGAGGCGGCTGACGATGGCCGTCCCTATTTGGGCCTCGATGACGATGGCGTCGTCGTGGGGCAGCTCGACTCCCTCTAGATCCTCATCGCTGAAAGTAATGGGAGGGTAGGTTATCCTTCTCCCCCTCGGATCCTCTCCGAGACCCGCCGTCATCACTTGTCTCGCGTACGCCTTTTTGCTTGACGATGACGCTCCTCCGGAGGAGGGCCCACCGCATATCGTGTTTATGCACATGACCGGTTTCAGGGGGGAGAGGCTCTTCCCGCTCACCGTGTGTTGGAGGGTCTGCTCTCCGTGCCTTCCGGTGGTTACCCTCCTCTCGGTCTGGTTTCCTGCCCCCGACGAAGCCCCCTAGGTGGCCTGCCTGGATCGGCCGCTCGATTTCCCTTTTGAGGGTGAAGCAGTCGTCGGTGTCATGGCCATGGTCCCGGTGGTATCGGCAATATTTTCTGAAATCTCTCCGGGCCGGGTCCGACTTCATTTCCCGAGGCGGCTCCGACAGTAGTCCGGCTCTTGTCGCCGCGGCCATCACCTCTATCAGGGGGGCATTGAGCTGCGTGTAATGCGCCCATAGGGGGCATTCTTCTCTCGAGATGACTCGGGTGGGCCCTTGGGCCAGGGCGAACTCGCGCGCCGGGCCAGGGCGATCTTGCGGGCGTCGCCCCGCCGGTTCACAACTTGGTTGGGCCAACTGGTCGCGACCTCGGTGCCCCTCTTCTTGCCTTGGCCAAGGGTGTGACCGGGACTCGCCCTATAGCGGCTTCGCCAGGGGAAATAGGGCCTTTGTGCCGAGAGTCTCTTCGGCCAATGCATGCATCTCCACCATCGCAACCAGTGCCTCATAGTCGGTCGGCGGATCTCTGAGCAGGGATTTGTGGAGGCTCCGAGTCTGCAATCCCGTCTTGAAGGCCAGCATAAGAACCTTGTCACCGCAGGTCACCACCGCCCGTCTCTCATCCTGAAAGCGGCGCAGGTATCTACCCGTTGTCTCCCCTTCTCCTTGGACTATCGTGCTGAGATAGTCCAAGGGCTTCTTCTTCATCCGCCCGGCCCGAAACTCTTGGCAGAACTTGTGGGACAGCTCGCCAAAGCTCCCAATGGATCTTGCGGGTAGGCCGAAGAACCAGTCCAATGCTGTGTCCCTCAAACTTTGGGAGAAATGCCGGCACAAGAACGCCTCATCCACATCCTGCGCCTCCATTGCCCCCCGGTATTGTTGCACGTGCATGAGGGGGTCGCCTCTTCCGTTGTATGTGGCCAAGTGGGGGGGCTTGTGACGTGTGCCCCCGGTTTGCTAGCCGCAAATGGCCGGGGGACCTGCGTGAGGGTTTAGATATTTGTAACCGCAAGCGCACTGTGTTGTAGTGTGGCTTGGGGGTCAAACACAGGGAGGCTAGGATGTGCTTGTGTCAAGGAGGACCAAAATCACCCCGTGGGCGAGCTAGCCCGAATCGGTTGATGGGTTGTCACGGGAAAGGAATGCGAGGTATGAACAATAAGAAAATAAACCCGGGACTTTGGTTTCCACTCCAACGAGCGACTCTCGTCGATGCGGCCTACGGGTAGGATGGCGATCGGAATTAGGGTCTAATGGTGAGACGTTGCCTCTGAAAGTGGTACCGGCATCCCATGGGCCCGATATTCCGGTCGGTGCCCAGGATGATACACCGGACTTCCCGGATTCGATCAGTGGGCACTCCCGTGTCCATTAACACTGATCGATTCCGGGAGCACTAAGCTCGCAACGATAACTCCCAACGTCTCGTCCTGCCGCTCCCGCGCGCTAGGATTCGGCGTCTACGCTAAGGGCGTGAGCTATGGCTAGGGAGTCAACCGCCAAGTTTATTCCCCCTTGGCCCAACGGTCAAAGGCGGTCTTTTTCCCGCCGATGACAATAAAACACCCCGCGTAACCGTTAGATTCCTAATCCCTATCGATTTCCTAACCCTATGGATGCATCGGGAAGAGCCCCCGAAGGGGTTTCCGCCAAAATCCCAGATTTGGGAACTACTCACAAATATTCATTAAAAAGCGATCTAAACGAAAATGAACCGTTGAAATCATAATCAGACGATTGGAATGCGAAGGTAGTAGAGCAATTAAGATAATACTAAAGTTTAAGAAAGATCCAAAAACTTACAATAGAAAAGTAATTACAGCCGTCACAATAGGAGAAAACAGTAAAAACTAACAGCTCCCCCGTTTCTGGAACCCTAGGGGGTCCTATTTATAGGATCTCGTATCACCCGATCGGTTGACAAGTCAACCGATCGGGTGATCCGTTACAAATAATAAATAGAAAACGGCGGACTTTCACCCGGTCATATGAACCGGTCGGTTGAGTTCTTGGAGTGACCGGTTGGATCTTGGCGCCATCGGGTGAAGGGATCGGTTGGGTGCCCGTGTCTCGACTCCTCAGCATCAGCTACAGATGAACCGATCGGGTGAGAGTCACCCGATCGGTTGGAATTTGGCTTGAAAAGATAGAGAGTTGGCCCCCATTGAACCGGCCTGTGAACCGGTCGGGTGACTTCCACTTGAGCTCCGGCTGAGACCGGGTGGTGCACGCGTGCATCACCCGATCAGTTGGAGATGACCAACCGACCGGGTGAGGGGCTGAATGATGTAATCTTCGTTGTTTGACCCCATGGATCACGCATGACTCCTCCCGTTGCTCCGGGGACTTGAGATATTGTCGTTAAATGTCCCCTACGCGGGCAATCTCCTGCAAACATAGAGAAACAAAGAAAAGTGAAAGAAAACGAGAAAATACGAGAAAACGAATAAAAGACGGCGGAAAATACGGAAAAACACGAAAGAAAACGTGCGTGAATATATGAAATATAAATGCACGTCAAAATCCCCCAAGCTGAACTCTTCCTCGTCCTCGAGGAAGATGAGTGAGAGTACGAGCTCGGAGGGGAAAAATAGAGAGAAAGAGAGAAAAAGAAAACTCTATATCCTAGATCGTCCGTCAGAGCCAACAAAATAAAAAACGACACACAAAGCAAGCAAACGTCAAATCACATCACTAAACCTAGGAAAACGAGTCCAAATAAGTGTCGTGGGCCCACGCGGTGAAGCGCGTGTGAGTGCGGTCGTGTGCTATCAAATGGTGTCGCTTTCCACAATGTGCTATGGAGCTCATATACGCAAATCCAGGAAATGACCCAAATACCGATTCGAATTTGAAATTGCGGTGAATATTAGTTCAAGCATGCATGAGAAGAGTATAAGGATAGAAGCGTATCATGCATCGGGGATTCCACAACTAGGGTTAAGGAAATCACACCACTATAGCCTAGATACTAGCTAAAAAGTTCCTAAGCCAAGTGTTTTTTTGAAAACGATGAGGGTTGAGATGATGTGGAGTAGAACACTCGGTGCAAATTCTCGCCTTCCCTTTATTCTCGGTAGATAGGAAAAATATTCACACTTGAAATTTTTTTTGGGTTTTGGGTATTTGTATTTTTTTAGGAATTGGGCTATACAAATTTTTCTTTTCTTTTCTTTTTGGGTTTTTCTTTTCTTTTCTCTTTTTTTTTGGATTTTTGATTTTTGGGTTTTTGGCTATACACATGTGTACTCTCCCAAGTGGGAGAACGGTACACGACGAGGGGATTTGCACCAAGTAAAACAAAAAAGAAGTCGGAATCTAAACACTTGGGCAAAGGAAACTATTCTCGCTAAATAGATCATGGGCTAAATGGGTTATCCTAGTCCTTAATTGTGGAATCCCGACACATGCGAAATGAAGTACACGATATATATATATATATATATATATATATATATATATATATATATAGCATGCAGAAGCAGACAGGGAAAATAAATTCCGCATATTCAAACCGAAGCATGATAATCCAGGGTCATTCCTGGATAGGTATATAAAGTAAAATCACAAAGTAGAAGCACACCAAACAGCTAGGCACGACGCACGACTCACAAAAAGCTAAGTGGACTCACGATGCGTGAAATGCAAGAGAACTCGAAGTCTTAGGGTTAGTGAATGTGATTATCGATGCCATGCTAGGTGTGTGTGATTTTGTGGCGATTCATCATAGGGTTCATCTCTAGGAGAAAGAGATAAAAAGAAGAGAAGAGAAAAAAGAAAAAAAAATAAAAAACACGATGAAAACGACACAAAAACGAAAAAGAAAGACTCAAATGGCGCACACAGTGCGACTCCCCCAAGCTGAAGCTTGCATTGCCCTCAATGCAATATGAGTGAGTACGGGAGGGCAATGAAGATGGGGGGGAATACGCACCGACACAAAAAGAAATGAAAACGAGAAAAACACAGAGATGAAACTGAAAATAAAGAAAGATCAAAATCAAACCACACGACACGAAAATAGAAATAAAACCACACGACACGACACTTAAAAGGGGGAAAACAAGCACACACACAAAAATGAGAAAAACAACAAAACACGACAACACCCCAAAATAGACGTCCCCCAAGCTAGACATGAGAGTGCTAGCGAATAAAATACGAACGTGAAATGCAGAAATATGCAAGGGGGAGTCAATCGGATTCGCTGGTATTGGAATGGTAGGGGGATGGGGAGGAGGGTGGGGAATAGTGAATGAAAGAATCCTCAGAGGAAGAGGAGGGCGTGCCTATGGGGGAAGGAGGGGCGACAGGCTGGAGCATGGGAGGATCGATGTGCACCGGGGGGCTGTGGTGGAGAAAGATCGTACCAGGTGGGCCGACAGTTGGGTGCCAATCGGGAGGATCCAAGGGTGGTAGAAAGTTTAGAAAGTTTTACATTGTTCGTTTCCTCATGGGTAACGACGAGATTGTTCCAAATTTGATATGCGCTCTTACATGTGCATATCTTGTTGAACTCATCCGGATCCAACGCATAATGAAGAGCATTCATTGCCTTTGCGTTGTTGACTTCGGCGGAATTCTCGGAAGCCGTCCAATTTTCGAAATCCTCTTCGATGGGCTCAACGTATTTCTTGTGAAGGGTTCTCCAAAGAGAAGCACTCCTTAGGAACGTCCCCATACGACATTTCCAATAGCCGAAGTTCGTGCCATTGAAACACGGAGGATGCATTGTTGAATGTCCTTCGAATACAGTGGATGCTCCATCACGATCGTGATTGTTGTACGAAGTCGATGGAGGAACATTGTTGTTGTTGGATGCCATAGCTATAAACCAACGCCCTGATACCAATTATAGGGTCCCTGGCTATGAGGAAAACACTAGAAGGGGGGTTAAATAGTGTTTATGCAATTTAAAAAGATAGTTACACAAAATTAAATTTCTAACCAACAAATAATGCAGAATAAATGTAAACCCTAAAATGAAACAATGCAAACGCCAGGATGTTTCAAGTGTTCGGATTACCCAAGTCACTTTCCGACTTGTTTCTGGTAATCCTACGTCCCTTCCACCCGGTAAACAATCGGATACTCAAGTTAGAACCCTAACTTGAGGTTTCCTTAAAACCCCACTTGTAGCAACCCTACAAGTAAAATCGAAATACACTTGATTAACCTTGACTCCCACAGCTTGGGAGCAAGCAAACCACTCTCACAACTCCAGAGTAAATCAAATAATGAAAGTTATGAAATTTGAAATAAACAACATTTACAATCACCTATGCCTTGAAGTAGAACATGAAGGAGAGTGTGTTGTGTGTTGAATGACTCTCTTAGAAGAGAGGAAATCCCTTTCTCTTGACTGCACTAAATGCCTAGAAGATTTCTCTTTGGTTCTAGGTTGGAGAGCAAGAGATTGAAGATAGGAATTCTATGGTTTTAGGATTTTGAGAGCTTTGATCTTGAAAGAATGAAAGCTTGAATGAATGAGTAAGTTGCTAACCTCTCAATGGAACAGTAGAGGCTGCCTTTATAGTTTCCTTAAAGCCCACAAGCAAAATCCCCAAAAGCCCCTTTGAAATCCGTTAAGAAACAGCCAACGGATAGAATCTGAACTCGCGACAGTTGACTGTTGAACAAAACACATTCGACTGCTGCACTGTGTCAGAGGGTAGGTGAGAATTCAAATGGTAACGTACCACGTGGACAGTCAATTGATGAGGAGTAGACAGTCGACTGTTAAACCAACAGGCGACTGTAAATCCTTCTACAGGCGACTTGCCGTAAACTGGGTAAGTTGAGAAAGTATGAGAAAAGTCTGGGAATACAGGACATGCGACTGATAAAGAGAAGACAGTTGACTGTAAATCCAACAGGCGACTGTAATTCCTTCTACAGGTGACTGTCACAAACCCTGACATTTTCCAGAGAGTTGACTCTGCAGAGAGGCTCACAGACAGACGACTGTTGAAGCATTGACAGTCGACTGTGCCATTGGACAGTTGACTGTAAATACAACATCAGTCGACTGGCACTAGAATACGCAATATTCCAGAGAGCAAGTCCTGCAGAAGAATCATGGACATGCGCCTGTTGAAGCATTTACAGTCGACTGGTCCTTGGACAGGCGACTATAAAAGCAGCATCAGTCAACTGGCCAAATCAAATTAACTGATCATTGGGCAGAAGATAGACATGCGACTTATTTACAGATCATAGTCGAATGTCTCTTGGACAGGCGCCTGTGAAACGTACGACAGTCGCCTGATAGAGTAAAATCCTAGAAGCCCAAAATTCAACTGAAAAGATATGTGCATAACTGGCTAATGTAGAACAAAAACAGTCGACTGTATAGAGACAGGCGACTGTAAAACGTTCAGCAGTCGACTGTTGAGATCAAACTTTGCACATTCGAGAGAAAATATGAATTGGTGTCAAAGGAAAATTGATCTAATGATTTCCTATGACTGAAATGAAGATGAGTATGTGTGCTCCATCAAAGTTCTACTTCTAATCTACATATTAGAAGATAAAAATAAGATTACATTGTAGAACTAACTCTTCTTTCCAAAGTATGAGCTTGAAGTCTTCTAGGAGCTTCAATCACCGTCTTTGATCATCTAATCCACTTTTCTTGCTTTCATTGATCTTTGAGTGTCATCCATTGCTAATTGATCTTCATGATATGCTTAGGCAATGGATTAACTGCAAATAGGGGATTAGTCACAAGTATTTATGTTTGCTCATCATTAACACCAAGTAGGGAGAAGTCCAATACTCAACAGATCTAAGCCTGGGGGATTAATAGGCTAATAAAAATTCTTGTGCAACCCACGAGCAAACACACGTAGTTATAGCAGATTCAGAGTAAATATTAAGCAATCACAGATGCACAGCAGAGCACTACTGGCAAAGACCGTCTGGCGAAAATGCCGCAGGCGCGAAGCCTAGTAGGCCTGCGCCGGGGGAGCATAGGGAGGAAAGGGAGCCCGGACGGTGGAAGAGCCGGGGGAGGCCGGGTCATTTGAAGGAAATGGAAGGCTTTTTCTGAGCGGCTCATTCATTCTTGGAAAAAGAGGGAGGGAGCGAGCCAATGGATCAATGAATAGATAGAGTCAACGGTAGACAGACATCGCTCCACGACCTACGTCCAGCTCCCGAAAGCAAATATTATATTAATAGTGTACATGCACAACCTTAATAGCTCGAGAACCAACGTCTCTAAATTCACCAGGCTCAGTACCCCACTCACCGTGTTCAACACTATCAATCCTAATATATGCTCTCACTTGACGACACCCGTCAAGTTCCTCTTGTCTAGACCACCACTAGACAAGACCCCAAAATGTCACACAAAAAAGCGGTAAAGTTTCCCCTACATAGATCAAACAATACTACAAAATAATAATAATAAGAGTTTAGAAATCTCAGTTTTGTGTAGTCGTCGTCGTCTCCGTCAATCAGCATAGGCCAGCTCTCGTCTGGCAAGATGTAGATGCCACGTCTCTCGTCTCCTCAGCAACTCAAGTTGCGGCCTTGGTCTTTCAGTTGTTGCACAATGTTGGCTAGCTTCCCTCTGTAAAGTTGCCCAAGTATGGATTATTGAGTATTGGACTTCTCCCTACTTAGTGTTAATGATGAGCAGATATAAATACTTGTGACTAATCCCCTATTTGCAGTTAATCCATTGCCTAAGCATATCATGAAGATCAATTAGCAATGGATGTCACTCAAAGGTAATGAAAGCAAGAAAAGTAGATTGGATGATCAAAGATGATGATTGAAGCTCCAAAAAAACTTCAAGCTCATACTTTGGATAGAAGAGAGAGTTCAACATAATGTAATCTTCTTTTTCTCTTCTAATATGTAGCTTAGAAGTAGAACTTGTTGGATGCAACGGTCTAGGCTCTTTAGTTTGATGATGACAAACGTGTGTGTTTGCTATTAACGTGTACGCTAAGTGTATTTCAGGAATGGCAAAATGATAATTCTTGAAGAGGTGACTAAGTCAATGTGTTGGATGAATTGCTATTCACATAGCGAATGGGGTTGGTCAAAGTGCTATACACCTAGCAGTATGACGTGGTCAAAGGAAGATCAGATCAATTCAAATCAATTAGCAAGATATGATACTCTCCAATCCTATTTGAATTAGATGAAGATCTATTCAAATCCTATATCATCCCTATTCAAATAACAAATCCTATTTCAAATTCCTACTCATAGCTAGATAAAAATCTATCTCTCCTTGAATCTTGGGATCCATCCTCATGCCAATCCCTCCTTGCTGCACACACCCTCTCGTATAAATAGTCCTATTCAAATAAGCTAGGCATGTGGCTCATATGAAATTGATATGGCCTACGCTAATATTTCCTAAGCATCACATATACAAAAACCCTAGCCCATATTATTTCAGCCACCAGCTTCTTCTCAAAGAGAACTTCACGCAAGCTTTTTCACAAGCCTTAGCCCTAGCATCCAACTATAAAAGCTCAAGGCAAAAACTAAGCTTTCCCAAGGCAAAGAAAACTCTCCAAGAAAAAGAGCCTCACACACAATCCTTCATATCATTTTCATTGCCATACGAGCCAAACCTCTATCCTCTTCAACTACTCTCGCATCAAGCAACGCCTCATCACTCACACATCTCCATCACCCTCTTCATCATCATCGAGAGCAGGAGACCGCCGTTGCCTTGGTTGATGCTGCACGAAGTCCACAGTTTCTCATCGGAGTTCCCTCGTCGTCGAAGATTGCTGCAGCCCTTCATCTCCAAAGCTCTTCAAAACAAAGTCCGATGTTATCTCGCCGTGAAGACGAAGCAGTGTATCCTTGCCATGGAAGTTCCTCGTTACCACACCAAGTACCCCACACGTCCAAGTTCTTCATCGTGATCATAGGGTGACCGTTTATAGACCTACTTACCGGAGTCGATGTTGAGCAAAGTTGAAGTCGAAGGCTCAGGCAGATTCGAGTTCTCCGCTACCGTCGTTCAGATCAGTTGCCTTGGATCATCGCATGAACTGATATGCCATCGAAGAAGTCGAAGAGTTGTCAAAGTCGAAGTCGTCGAGCTAGCATCATCAGAGAAGTCTTGCAGCTACCGTACCCTCTCGCAGTTGCCGTGCAAAAGTCGAAGCCAACGAAGGTCTCACAAGTCAAAGCTGATAATCTTGCCGTTGAAGATCTCGATGCCGAGACGTGGATATCAATGCCACTGCTGTGGACAGAAGCTCGCCTTTTCCATAATTGCATTGCCGTTCAAGCCGGCTCATCACCATAGAGATCAAGGAAGAAGAAGCGATCGAGGTTGAGGGGCCCGCCGCCGTTGTCGTTGAGCCATCGAAGAAGTCGTAGCTCGTCGGAATTGGGACACCGCATGAGAAGAAGTCGAAGCTCCTGCCACTGTCATTACCCTCGGAGAAGTCGAGATCGAGTAGCTGATCGAAGTCGAAGTCGTCCTCCAGTTGCCGTACACGCTCGCACATCGAAGCAAAGTAGAAGATGTTCGAGTGTTGCATGCCCTATCTCCGGCAAAGGTTAACATAGACATCTGCATGCCCTAAAACGAATCAACGGTGCAGATTGAAAGAAGCTGTCGAAACCCGTTTGCTGACGTGTAGGATTATTTTTGGCGATTGTTGTGCGCATGGTTGAACCGAAAAATGCGCAAAGACACGCCTTCCACTCCCAAGCGTAGGAGCGTTAATGCAATATAAATTTATAATCGGTGAATATCGGGTCAGATCACAGGGACAAGTCATTCTACACTCACAAAATTGATCGATAAGGAGATATAATAGAGTGAATTCACGCCTGACCCGCCCGCAAACAAAGCTGCGCGCGCCTGCTGCCAGAATAAATTTGATGGGCTTGGGCCCGCAAAACTTGCAGGCGGGCTTCGTCAGACCACAAGAACGAACAGGGCAAGGCCCGTAATTAAATAACGAGCGGGCCGCGCTAATTGCGGGCGAAGCCCGCAAAACTTCAAGCGGGGCAACGCCCGCTTTATATTTTGCGGGGCACGTGTAACCCGCGTGCCCTGCTTTGCAGCTGCTGAGCTTCCAAATCGGTGCCATGTGGCACCGTAGGATCGTGCCACGTGGCGTCCCAAATAAATCCTTTTCCCCTATTTTTAATTACGTTTCTCCACCAAATAATTCATCAAAAATACCCAGAATTCCCAGAAAATTCTGAAAAATCTCCAAGACTTCCCAAGAGTACCTGAAAAATAGGTGAAGTGGAAATTAATCCATATGATGATAAAATAAATATAATGGATATTAAACACAATATTGACGTCCAATAATCATATACAATAATACATTGCTCAAATAATTTTCAAAAATTGACAATATGATCAAAATAATACCAGGAGCATTTGAAAAATATCAGGAAGCCAATAAAGATGATAAAATCCATACTTTGTGCCAAGAATGAGAGTAAGCCCTAAAATGAAACATAAAGTGAAAATTCACTCAAAAGAGCAATATTAAGTATAATTCTTAGCACAAAATGGGGGTAGTTAGGGGGTATAAATATACACTTTTCACTCCGAATCAGCACACAGACTGCCTGTTTATTTGTTTTGAACTGGGATTACTTAACACCCAGATCAGAGTGCTATTTGAGCCTGATTGAGATCCAGGCGATGGATCGAAACACTTTTTGCATCAGATTGGAGCTGATGATGTGCTGATTGACAGAGACGACTACACGGACACGAACTGAGCATTTCTAAACCATTTACTCTTTATATTCATGTCTTAGTGTAACATTCTCTGTAGGGGAAACTTTTACCATATTTTGTGACTATTTTGGACTTGTCTGGTTGGTGCTAGACAAGAGGGTCTTGATGTGTTGTAGCAGTCAAGATACGCATTTACTAGGTTGATAGAGTTCTGCACTTTGTTGAGTGTGGTACAATCTAGATGGGGAGTTGTGTTGAGTATTGGTGTTTCATACCAATCTTATTTTGATGATGATCACAACATTATGTTGTTGCTAATGAATCTCATGTCTTAGTCTCTCAGTTTATTTCAAGGATATCTTTCTTGGAGACTAATCACTTGGTGGAAGGATGGACATCACGTGAAGAAGGGCCAAAGTTTAGACTCAAGGAGTGCCAAAGCTTGGAGATGATGGAGAGCTTTCATGGCATCAAGATTGAAGACTTAGACTCTTAAGAAAGCATTGTAATCCATGTAATTTACTTTATTGCTTTCTCTCTCTTTTGAATCTAGGGTTGATGTAATGCCTTGCTAGATGGTTTGCTCATTCATGCACATGCATTTAACCATCTCAGTGAACCTTAGGATTATCATAGAATCCAACCCAATAGGTTCACTCTTTCCGTCAGTCGCCTGTTGAGGGAAACACAGCCGACTGGGTGATTTTCAGTCGCCTGTAGTTCCTTCTACAGTCGCCTGATATACACTGCTCAAGCCAACATTTCTATTGACTCAAACTTGAGCTTTACGCACAGTCGTCTGTCGATCGGTTTCCAGTCACCTGTATATTTACAGTCAACTAGATATTGGCCAACAGTCGACTGTCTAGCGTAAGTGCAATCTCTGCATCTCTCTGTCTTCTCTCCATACTTTACAGTAGTCAACTGATGAAGAATGTACAGTCGCCTGACTATTTGACAGTCGACTGTAGTATTAACATCAGTCGACTGTGCGAAGAATTGGAGAAAGAGTGCAGCTCTCTGTTTTGATCCATCCCCTGCAGCAGTCGTCTGCTGAAGGATTAACAGGCGCCTGTCCTGTTTATCAGTCGACTGTATTGACTTTGTCAATCGACTGTCCTGGCTCAGATTATAGCCGTTGGATATTTTCTAGCCGTTGATCAGTCGACTGTTTCTTGATCATCAATCGACTGTTCCTGTCATTTTCACCCAGTTTCTAGCCGTTGCAGATTTGATTATTTGACTGTTTCTTTGGGTTTTGGGGCTTGATATAGGATTCCTATATATATAAGTGTGCTGCCATCACTTGAGAACTCTTGACAACATTTGATAAACTCTTGACTCTATAGAAAATCTCAAGAGATCATTAAGCCACGCTCAAGCTCCCTCATTCCCTCTATTGAGCATTCATCTTTCTTCATGCATTGAAGTCCAGCTCAAGGAAAATCATCCAAGTGCTCTCAAGCATATTCCAACACTTGGAGATCCTCTTCCATGCCTTGCATTCATTCATGAGTTAGCATCTCAAGGCATAGGTAAGAGTATTTACTTTACAGGGTGTAATTTGTCTTCATATTTCTCTTTGTGGGATTAGGATACTCTCTTTGTGGGAGTTTCTCTCTTTGTGGGAGGTTGTCTCTTTGTGGGACTAGGGAATTCTCTTTGTGGGAATTAACTCTCTTTGTGGGAGTTCGAGTGTCCTAGTGTAGGGCTAACCCTAATTCTCTGAGTGGGAGTTAGTGATTCTCTGTGTGGGAGTCTAGATCCTTGTGTAGGATTGGTTGGGTCCTTGTGTAGGGCATAAATCCTCTTTGTGGGGTATCTCCTTGTGAGATTTGTATTCACTTCTCTGTGTGGGAATATAGTGAATATTGGTGTGGCTGGATGTACCCAAGTTTGGGGAACCAGGAAAAATATTTGTGTTTGCGTTTGGATTGATTGTACCATTTAATTCCTCTTGCATTTATTATTCCGCATTTGCAAGTTAAATTTTATTTGGTCAATTTTATTGCCATTACACTATTCACCCCCCCTCTAGTGTGTATTGTTAGTATTGCAAGGGTTAGTCGATCCCTTCAATTGGTAACACATCGAGGTTAAAACATACTGCAACGATGGCATTCAACGCTACGTCCGCGCCTCATGAAGAAGGTCTTTCTACCGTCTGACCCCCGCTCTTCAACGGAACCAACTACCCCAGTTGGAAGATCAGGATGATGGTCTACTTAAAAAGTCACAACCTTTGGGACATAACGGAGTCACCCTTCGAGGAGCCTTCTACTCCTGCGGCCTTGAGAACTAAAGCGGAGAATGACTTGATCAAAGTCAATGCTAGGGCTATGTGTGTTCTCCATTGCGCCCTCACTCCGGATGAGTTCGATCGCATCTCCATGTGCAAATCAGCTAATAGTATTTGGCATACATTGGAGATCTCTCATGAAGTACTACTTCAACATAAGGAAGAGATCCAGTCAACCAAGCCCGAGAAGAAAAAAGGGCGTTGCTCTTCATGATGAGAAGGAGTCTTTCAAATGGAAAAAGAAGTTCCAACAAGAAACTCCAAGTGAAGATGAAGAAAATCTTAGCAACGATGACTACATCGAGCTTGCCAAGCAATTCAAGAATTTCAAGGCATTTCTCAAGGATAATCAAGGTATGTCTTCGTCAAAGTTTGCCTCTCAGTCTAACAAGATGGTTTGTCTCAACTGCAGTGGAATAGGTCATATGGCTACCGAATGCCCTTCCAAACCCATCAAAGAAACTTATAAGGGTAAAGGAAAGAAACATTGGAAAGCCAAGTCAGAGGTCTAGGCACATTTGATGATTTCGATGAGGACACATCCAATGATGAAGGAGACGATGACAAGGAGCACGATCAAAGGTGTTTCATTGCCCTTGATGACTCTTCATCAATTTCATCTAAATCGAGCAATGAAGAGATAGAGACATGGCTCAACTCCAATGAAGAAAGTTGCTTCATGACTAATGGGGAAGAGTCTTCGTCAAGCTCAAGCAAGGAGGAAAGTGATGAAGAAACAGAGGATAAAAAGCCATCCTATGAGGAGCTTGTATACCGCCTAAATGTGGCCTCCAATTTGGCAAGTAAGTGTATCGAGTCATATGATAAAATGAAAGCTAAACTTGATAATGCTATGAGTAGGGTGAATGAGTTAGAATCATCTAGTGTAAATATTCATGATGAACGGCATGTGTATGACACTTGTGAGAGAGACACACTTTTCTCTCAAGTTAAGGAATTGAGTATTTCTAATGAAAATCTCATTGCTCAAAACCTTGGCTTAGATGCTCACATTAAACAACTTACGTTGAAATGTGAAGAGGAATCCCAGAAGCTCATAAGCTTTGTGTATTCTAGGGATTCACTCCACGATTTGTTGGAAAAATAACATCCGATAAATCATAGAGGAGGTTTGGGTTATATTCAAAATGTGGTTCCTAAACCCACCTCTAATTCTTCTTTTGGTGCACATTCAAGAAATATTGACAAAGCACCTAAGAAGAATCACCATGCATTCTTGTACAACAATAACACCAACAAGAAGCATGTAGATCACAAGGTGATGAGGAAGAATGAAGAATCTTCATTTTTTGCTAAGAAGCAAAATCCTCATTCTTTGCATGCTAAGAAACTTGTTTCTACACCTAAGCATGCCACATCCTTCCCTCTTGCAAAGGCAAAACCATTGCCTAGGAAGTCCTTGAGATTGTGGATTCCTACTAAGGGTAGTGTGCAAGAGAGAGATAGTTACATCAACTCTCTAGTTAGGGATGTGATCACCTCGTGTGATTACGTTAGGAAATCAAACTCCTCTTGGGTTTGGTTACCTAATGTTTAGGTTCCTCACACATTTGCATATGGCATGGGTATTGTGCTTCTATGTTTATTTTAAGCATACCCATTGATTATGTGTGTTTCATGATTTTGAAAATATTTTTCAAATTTATTTCTTTTCATGAAAATTGGGACCTTGGGGTTTATTGACATACATGCATTTTTGATCCATGTGTATGTCAATGGGGGAGTTAATATATTATATGTTTAAATTATTTTAAGACATATTTTAACTCTCATTTCGGAGGTTATTTAAGATCATTATTTACATTTGGTTATTTTGGGTCTCAAACCAAACCTCTTGTTTATTTCCAACTTGTTTCATGTTTCATTGTTTTTGGCAATATCCTTATGTATCTTTGAAGCTTGATTTTTCCATATCTATTGCTTTGATACATTTTAAGGCCCATGGCTCCAATAATTAATTGGCATTAGATCCTAGAAGTCAAAAGTTGACCATTTCTATGATCTAGGGGGAGCATGAGATAGTGAATTGATACCCACTAAATTGTTAAATTTGGTATCATACATATCTTTCTTTTCTTGCATATTGTCACATCTTGGTTAAGATGACAAAGGGGGATATTTTTGATGTCCACCTTTTTGACGATGTCAAGGGGGAGAGATATATGCATTATGTGATCATATCTATAGGGGGAGAGATATATACATATGCATATGGGGAGAGATATCTCTATGGGGAGAGATTTATGGGATTAGATAAACCTTTCATGTTTGCATGCTTTTATTCTTTGCATTTGGTTTATGTAATCCATGCCTATTATATGTCACCTTGTTGTTATTGGTATTATGAGTGTTTACCTTTGTGTAGCTCATTATATATTTGGTGCATATAAGTTGGGGGAGATAATTAGCATTGTGCTTTAATTTTTTATGATTTACATAATGTGTGTCATCATCAAAAAGGGGGAGATTATTGAGTATTGGTGTTTCATACCAATCTTATTTTGATGATGATCACAACATTATGTTGTTGCTAATGAATCTCATGTCTTACTCTCTCAGTTTATTTCAAGGATATTTTTCTTGGAGACTAATCACTTGGTGTAAGGATGGACATCATGTGAAGAAGGGCCAAAGTTTGGACTCAAGGAGTGCCAAAGCTTGGAGATGATGGAGAGCTTTCAAGGCATCAAGATTGAAGACTTAGACTCTTAAGAAAGCATTGTAATCCATGTAATTTACTTTATTGCTTTCTCTCTCTTTTGAGTCTACGGTTGATGTAATGCCTTGCTAGATGGTTTGCTCATTCATGCACATGCATTTAACCATCTTATTGAACCTTAGGATTATCATAGAATCTAACCCAATAGGTTCACTCTTTCCGTCAGTCGCCTGTTGAGGGAAACACAGCCGACTGGGTGATTTCCAGTCGCCTGTAGTTCCTTCTACAGTCGCCTGATATGCACTGCTCAAGTCAACATTTCTATTGACTCAAACTTGAGCTTTACGCACAGTTGTCTGTCGATCGATTTCCAGTCGCCTGTATATTTACAGTCACCTGGATATTGGCCAACAGTCGCCTGTCTAGCATAAGTGCAATCTCTGCATCTCTCTGTCTTCTCTCTATACTTTACAGTACTCGACTGATGAAGAATGTATAGTCGCCTGACTATTTGACAGTCGACTGTAGTATTAACATCAGTCGCCTGTGCGAAGAATTGGAGAAAGAGTGCAGCTCTCTGTTTCGATCCATCCCCTGCAGCAGTCGTCTGCTGATGGATTAACAGGCGCCTGTCCTGTTTATCAGTCGACTGTATTGACATCGTCAGTCGACTGTCCTGGCTCAAATTATAGCCGTTGGATATTTTCTAGCCGTTGATCAGTCGACTGTTTCTTGATCATCAGCCGACTGTTCCTGTCGTTTTCACCCAGTTTCTAGCCGTTGCAGATTTGATTATTTGGCTGTTTCTTTGGGTTTTGGGGCTTGATATAGGATTCCTATATATATGAGTGTGCTGCCATCACTTGAGAACTCTTGACAACATTTGATACACTCTTGACTCTATAGAAAATCTCAAGAGATCATTAAGCCACTCTCAAGCTCCCTCATTTCCCTCTATTGAACATTCATCTTCCTTTATGCATTGAAGTCCAGCTCAAGGGAAATCATCCAAGTGCTCTCAAGCATATTCCAACACTTGGAGATCCTCTTCCATGCCTTGCATTCATTCATGAGTAAGCATCTCAATGTATATGTAAGAGTATTTACTTTACAGGGTGTAATTTGTCTTCCTATTTCTCTTTGTGGGATTAGGATACTCTCTTTGTGGGAGTTTCTCTCTTTGTGGGAGGTTGTCTCTTTGTGGGACTAGGGAATTCTCTTTGTGGGAATTAACTCTCTTTGTGGGAGTTCGAGTGTCCTAGTGTAGGGCTAACCCTAATTCTCTGAGTGGGAGTTAGTGATTCTCTGTGTGGGAGTCTTGATCCTTGTGTAGGATTGGTTGGGTCCTTGTGTAGGGCATAAATCCTCTTTGTGGGGTATCTCCTTGTGAGATTTATATTCACTTCTCTGTGGGGGAATATAGTGAATATTGGTGTGGCTGGATGTACCCAAGTTTTGGGAACCAGGGTAAATCTTTGTGTTTACGTTTGGATTGATTGTGCCATTTAATTCCTCTTGCATTTATTATTCCGCATTTGCAAGTTAAATTTTATTTGGTTAATTTTATTGCCATTACACTATTCACCCCCTATTGTGTGTTGTTAGTATTGCAATGGTTAGTCGATCCCTTCAAGTTGGAGCTAGGACCCCATTGTATGTGTACAGAAGGAACTTATTAATGATAGTGTTTGCTTGGGTTGGACGTAGGTCGTTGGTGAGACCAAACCATGGTATATCTTTGTGTACTCTGTGATTGTCTCTCATTTACTCTGGTTGTATTTTTAACTGCGTGTGATTTCTCGTGGGTTGCACGAGAATTTTTTATAAGTCTATTCACCCCCCTCTAGGCCAGGATCTAGATCCAACAAGTGGTATCAGAGCAGGATTTAGGATCTAGCCTAGGATTGACCATGGATCACATTGATAGTGCTTTTGCTGAGGGTCAGTCTATTTCACGTCCTCCTAGATTTAATGGAGTAGATTATGCTTATTGGAAAAGTCGTATGAGAATCTACTTAATTTCTATTGATTATAAAGCTTGGCAAATTGTTGAAAAAGGATATAAACCACCTGTCATTAAAATTGAAAATGTTGAGATGCTTAAACCTGATGATAAATGGGATTATAATGATTGGAGGCTTCATTCTCTTAATGCTAAAGCTATGAATGCTTTCATTTGTTCATTAGATAAATCTGAATTTAATCGTATCTCACATTATTTAACTGCACATGAAGTATGGCATACATTGGAGGTGACGCACGAGGGAATGTCACAGGTGAAGGAGTCTAGACTTGCACTTCTGAGCACGGAGTACGAGGGATTTCGCATGCTACCATCAGAGACCATATCAGAGATGTTTGCGAGGTTCACCAATATCGTCTACAAGTCTAGTTCGCTCGGTAAGCCATATTCTAGTCTTGAACAAGTGAGAAAATTATTAAGAGCGCTGCCAAGCTCTTTCAGACCTAAAGTCATTGCCATCCAAGAAGCGAAGAATCTATCACAGATGAGGGTGGATGACTTGATAGGTAATCTAATGTCTCACGAGCTTGAATTGCAAAATATTGATGAAAGAGAGAAACCTGCGGAGAAGGAAAAAGCTTCACAGCCACTTGCTCTGAAAGTTAGCGAAGATGAAGATGATGATTATGAGATGGTGCTAATGGTTAGAAATTTCAGAAAGTTTGTCAGAACTCCTCAAGTAAGATCAGAAATGCATAGAAGGTTCATTCGCTCTAACACTTTTAATTACGATAAAAATTCTTTTGAACAAGATTCTGCTAATAGAGTTGAATGCTTCAAATGCAGGAAAAAGGGGCATTTCATGAAGTAGTGCAGACAATAGACTGCTCAGGTTGCTAAAGATAAAAGAAAAGCCAAGGTGCTAACATGGGACATGGACAACGAAGCTGAGAATGACCCTGAGGAGAATGTGGCTCACTCCTTCGTCTGCTTAATGGCAAAAAGCGATAAGGTAAATTCCTTTACTAAAGCTAAATTACTAGAGGTTTGTAAAGGAATGCAAAATGAGATTAATGAGCTAGAACTCACATTAAATGATTGTATGAATGCCAGCTTTAAATTACAAAAAGAAAACTGTGACATTTCTGAAGAAGTTGACATCCTTAAAGAAAAACTTGATGAACGTGATTCTACCATTGCTATAAAAAAGGAAAAATCATGCTTTAATGAAGAAGTTGCAGTCTCGCTTGTCCTTCCTTATTGAATGAAATTAGCATGCTTAAGCATGATTTAATTAAGCTCGAAACTGAAAAGGATTATATGAATAGAGAGCTTAATGGTAAAATGTGCATGGTAAATAACGATCTTAAAAAATGGTTGAATTTGGAAAGGAGGAGGAGGAAAACAAGAGAGCTTTTATAAGTAAATGTACTTTGCTTGTGGATGAAAATGTGCTATTAAAATCCAAAGTCTCTAGTCTTGAATTGTCCATTAAGAAGTTCACAATCGTTGGATACTATTTTAGAGAATTAATTATGTGGCAATAATAGACGAGGAATTGGATTTAATTCAAAAACTGCTAAAAAGCCTGTCTTTAAGAAATTCCACAATGTGCCCTCTATTGTGAAAAATATGCATTCAAAGTGCTTTACTTGTGATAGTGTTGGTCACACATCCTATTATTGTAAGTTTAGGAACACAAACATAAAGTTCAAATAAGTGTGGGTTCCTAAATCTTTAATGGCTAACACTAGTGGACCTTGTTGGATTCCAAGGTCACACTTAACACCTTTCTTGTAGGTGAGGTGGAGATATGGCGAGGAGCGATGAATTGAAAGCTTCATTCTTTTAGCTCCTCAGTCAAATAGCGACGCAAAGGTATATCTTTTTTTTCGTTGCAAACATTGCATACCTTCATAGATTTTGTGTGTGCTTGACTTATTTTGTGTGTGCTTGTTTAGTTGCTTTTTAGGCTTGTTTTTAGTTCTTTATAAAAGAAAACAAGAAAAATGAAAAACCAAAAATCGAAAAAATATATGGTGCTTATTGAATACCTCTTATGAATAATTATAAGTGGTACTATTTTATGTTCATTCATATTCTTGTAGAAATCATTGTATTATTGTTATAGCCACATGCGCATGTTAGAAACTATTTGGTAGTCATGACACGCTTCATGAAATGATTAATTTGATTTCTACACCTACATACGCACTTTTACGAATACTAAACTTTTAGTACTTTTGGAGATTCTTTTGATGAATGTTGGAAAGTGAATGAAGGATGATTAAAAACTGAATATTCTAAGAGATATGATGTGTTTTGCCATGAATAAAAATTGAACACAAAAGAATTGTAAATGAGAAAATATACACGAAAATTGCTCCGTATGAAAAATGGATACAATTCATGTCAAGTACACTACACACGAGTATCCAACATATACTTTATGGGTAATCTTTAGCGTTGGTGTATTCTACTCATCAAGTAATGCCACCCCACATCTAAGAGTCCTTATAGGCTATGTTTTGGGGTATGGTACCTTGAACTCATTTTAATGAGGTGAAAAAATCGATCCTAGTGAAATTCATGTTAAATGGAAAATGTGGATTGTTTTTGTTGATGCTCTAAATTGAATCTCCCTTTGTACTTCAATGTTTATATTATCACACTTACACATTGGTGGTGAAGTCCAAATTTTGAATTTCTATGAACTTGTATTGCTTACTTTATAGAAAATACATGCAAGTGCTAGATATACTCAATAATACTTTATTTGTGCATGTGATATTTGATGACTTCATTAATCCACTTTTGATGATAACGAAAAGGGGAGAAGAAGTGTTGGAAAGATTTGGTAGATTTGGTATTATTTGTTGAAGGGGGAGCTTGCACTATACATGTTCAAGGGGGAGCTTGAAAATAGGGGGAGCATGCTTATTCCATCCCTATATTGTGTGCATGCTTGCGTTCATGTGCATTACACCCTTCATCACACTTCCCACACGTGCATCTATTTGCTCAAATCTTTTATGGGTTTGTCATCATCAAAAAGGGGGAGATTGTTGAATGCAACGATCTAGGCTCTTTAGTTTGATGATGACAAACGTGTGTGTTGCTATTAACGTGTGCGCTAAGTGTATTTCAGTAATGGCAAAGCGATAATTCTTGAAGAGGTGACTAGGTCAACGTGTTGGAGGGATTGCTATTCACATAGCAAATGTGGTTGGTCAAAGTGCTATACACCTAGCAGTATGACTTGGTCAAAGGGAGATTGGATCAATTCAAATCAATTAGCAAGATATGCTACTCTCCAATCCTATTTGAATTAGATGAAGATCTATTCAAATCCTATATCATCCTTATTCAAATAACAAATCCTATTTCAAATTCCTACTTCTAGCTAAATAAAAATCTCTCTCTCTCCTTGAATCTAGGGATCCATCCTCATGCCAATCCCTCCTTGCCGCACAAGCCCTCTCCTATAAATAGTCCGATTCAAAGAAGCTAGGCATGCGGCTCATATGAAATTGATAGGGCCTACGCTAATATTTCTTAAGCATCACATATACAAAAACCCTAGCCCATATTATTTCAGCCGCCAGCTTCTTCTCAAAGAGAACTTCACGCAAGATTTTCCACAAGCCTTAGCCTCGCATCCATCTATAAAAGCTCAAGGCAAAAACCAAGCTTTCCCAAGGCAAAGAGAACCTCTCCAAGGAAAAGAGCTTCACACACAATCATTCATATCATTTTCATTGCCGTACGTGCCAAGCCCATATCCTCTTCAACTACTCTCACATCAAGCAACGCCTCAGCACTCACGCATGCTCCATCACCCTCTTCATCATCATCGAGAGCAGGAGATCGCCGTCGCCTTGGGTTGATGCTCCATGAAATCCACAGTTGCTTATCAGAGTTCCCTCGTCGCCGAAGATTGCTGCAGCCTTTTATTTCCAAAGCTCTTCAAAACGAAGTCTGACGTCATCTCGCCGTGAAGACGAAGCAGCGTGTACTTATCGTGGAAGTTCCTCGTTGCCGCACCAAGCACCCCACGTGTCCAAGTGCTTCATCGTGATCATAGGGTGACCTTCCGTAGACCTGCTTGTCGGAGTCGACGTCGAGCAAAGTTGAAGTCGAAGGCTCAGGCGGATTCGAGTTCTCCGCTACCGTCGTTCAGATCAGTTGCCGTGGGTCGTCACATGAACTGATACGCCATCGACGAAGTCGAAGAGTTGTCGAAGTCGTCGTCATCGAGCTAGCATCATCGGAGAAGTCTCATAGCTGCCGTACCCTCTCGTAGTTGTCGTGCAAAAGTCAAAGGCAATGAAGGTCTCATAAGTCGAAGCTGATAATCTCGCTGTCGAAGATCTCACTGCCGAGACGTGGAGATCAACACTGCTGCCTGGACGGAAGCTCGACGCTGTCGTAATCGCATTACCGTTCAAGCCGCCTCATCACTATAAAGATCAAGGAAGAAGAAGCGATCAAAGTCGAGGGGGCTACTGCCATCGTCGTTGAGTCATCGAAGAAGTCGTAGCTCGACGGAGTTGGGACACCGCATGAGAAGAAGTCGAAGCTCCTGCCGCCATCACTACCCTCGGAGAAGTCGAGATCGAGTAGCTGATCGAAGTCGAAGTCGTCCTCCAGTTGCCGTACACACTCGCACGTCGAAGCGAAGTCGGAGATGCTCGAGTGCTACATGCCCTATCTCCGACGAAGTTGAACGGAGACATCTGCTTGCCCTAAAATGAACCATGGCGTAGATTGAAAGAAGCTGTCGAAACCCGTTTGCTGACGTGAAGGATTATTTTTGGATATTGCTGTGCGCACAGACCGCATGTTTATTTGTTTTGAACTGGGATTACTTAACGCACAGACCAGAGTGCTATTTGAGCCTGATTGAGATCTAGGAGTCGGATCGAGACACCGTTTGCGTCAGATTGGAGCTGACGATGTGCTGATTGACAGAGACGACTATACGGACATGAACTGAGCATTTCTAAACCATTTACTCTTTATATTCGTGTCTTAGTGTAACGTCTCGATAAGGGAAACTTTTACCATATTTTGTGACTATTTTGGACTTGTCTGGTTGGGGCTAGACAAGAGGGTCTTGACGTGTTGTAACAGTCAAGATACACATTTACTAGGTTGATAGAATTCTGCACTTTGTTGAGTATGGTACAGTCTAGGTGGGAAGTTGGAGCTAGGACCCCATTGTAGGTGTACAGAAGGAACTTATTAATGTTAGTATTTACTTGGGGCTGGACGTAGGTCATTGGTGGGACCGAACTAGGGTATATCTATGCGTACTCTGTGATTGTCTCTCATTTACTCTGGTTGTTCTTTTAACTGCGTGTGATTTATCGTGGGTTGCAAGAGAATTTTTTATAAGCCTATTCACCCCCCCTCTAGGCCAAGATCCAGATCCAACAGAACTATGTTGGAGCACACACATCTTCATTTCAGTCATAGTAAATCATTAGATCACTTTTCCTTTGACTCCAATTCATAATTCTCAAGAATGTGCCTTGTGTGATTTCAACAGTCGACTGCTGAATGATTTACAGTCGCCTGTTTAAAAACAGTCGACTGTGTTTTGTTCTACAGTCGCATGTTATGCACATACTTAATTAGTTGATTTTTGGGCTTTCTAAGCTTTAACTCTTTCAGGTGACTGCTGTACATTTTACAGGCGCCTATCCAAGAGACAGTCGACTGTGATTTGTTAATCAGTCGCTTGTCTATCTTCTGCCCAATGATCATTTCCTTTCATCTGGCCGATGTTGTATTTACAGTCGCCTTTCCAAGACACAATCGACTGTAAATACTTCAACAGTCGCATGTCCATGATTCTTCTGCAGAACTTGCTCTATGGAATATTTCATGTTTTAGTGTCAGTCGACTGATGTTGTATTTACAGTCGACTGTCCATGGAACAGTTGACTGTCAATGCTTCAACAGTCGTCTGTTCGTAAGCTTCTCTGCAGACTCAACTCTCTGGAAAATGTCAAAGTTTGTGACAGTCGACTGATGTTGGTTTCACAGTCGCCAGCCCATGGCACAGGCGCCTGTGTATTCCACATCAGTCGCATGTACTGTTTTCCCAGTATTTTCTGAGATTTTCTCAGCTTACCCATATTGCAATCAGTCGCCTACAGAAGGATTTACAGTCGCCTAATGGATTTACAGTCGACTGTCTTCTTTTCATCAGTCGATTGTCCACTTGGTAAGTTACCATTTGAATTCTCACCTACCATTTGACATAGTGCAACAGTCGACTGTGTTTTATTCATCAGTCGACTGTCGCATTTGTAAATTCTATCCGTTGGCTTTTCTCCACCGATTTCAAAGTGGTTTTTGGGGATTTAGTTTGAGGGATTTGAGAGACCTATAAAGGCAGCCTCTACTGTTCCATTGAGAGGTTGTTCTTTCATTCATTGAAACGCTAAACTTTAATCTTCAAGCTCTCAAATTCCTAAAGCCCTAGAATTCCTATCTTTCATTCTCTTGCTCTCCATCCTAGAACTAAAGAGAAATCTTATAGGCATTTGGTGCTGTCAAGAGAAAGGGCTTTCCTCTCTTCCAAGAGAGACTTTAACACTTCAACACAGTTTGCTCCTTCAAGTTTTACTTCAAGGCATATGTGATTGTGAGTGTTGTCATTTCAATATTTCATATATTTCGTTGCTAGATTAACTCTCGGTTTGTGAGAGTGATTTGCTTGCTCTCAAGTTGTGAGAGTCAAGGACATCGAGTGTACTTCGATTTCACTTGTAGGGTTGCTACAAGTGGGTTTAAAGAAAACCTCAAGTTAAGGTTCTAACTTGAGTATCCGGTGGTTTTTGGTTGGAAGGGACGTAGGATTACTGGGGAAAGTCGGAAAGTGGCTTGGGTAATCCGAACCCTTGAAACATCATTGTGTTTGCATTATTTCATTTTAGGGTTTATTTTTACTCCGCATTAATTGTTGGTTAGGAATTTAAATTTGGTGTAATTATCAATTTAAAATTGCATAAACACTATTCAACCCCCCTCTAGTGTTTTCCTCATAGCCAGGGACCTTACAATTGGTATCAGAGCACTGGTTTAAAGCTATGGCATTCAACAACAACAACGTTCCTCCACCGTCTTCGTACAACAATCACAAGCGTGATAGTGCGTCAACCGTCTTCGAAGGACAATCAACGATGCGTCCCCGTGTTTCAATGGCACAAATTTCGGCTATTGGAAATGTCGAATGGAGACATTCCTGAGTAGTGCTTCTTTTTGGAGAACCCTCTACAAAGAATACGTCAAGCTCTCCGAAGAGGATTTTGACAAATGGACGCCCTCCGAGAAGTCTGCCAAAGTCAACAATGCCATAGCAATGAACACTCTTCATTGTGCGTTGGATCCGGATGAGTTCAACAAGATATGCACATGTAAGTGTGCATATCAAATTTGGAACCATCTCGTCGTTACCCACGAGGGACCGAATAAGGTAAAATTGTCTAAACTATATGTTGTTGTACAAAATTTCGATATGTTTCACATGCAGGAAAATGAGAGCATAGCAATGATGTACGGACGGTTTACCGACATCACCAATGAGCTCGAAGCTCTTGGGCAAGTCTACTCACAACAAGATAAGGTGAGAAAGATCATAATGGGAATGACCTCCAAATAGGAAAGAAGAGCTATCGCCATCGAGGAGGTCAACGACATGAAGAATTACAACGTGGTAAATCTCATCAGTACTCTCATGTCTTACGAAGTAAGACGGGAGAACCGATTGAAGGTTCGAGCTATGATGAACCCAACGGAGGCAAAAGAAAAAGCATTAGCATTCAAGGCTAATTCTTCATCCTAGGAAAGTGAAGAATCAAAAAAAGAGAGGGACTTGGAAGAAATCGCGTAAATGGCGAAGAAGTTCAAACACTTATGTCACGCCCCGCTTCCCAAAAACACGGAGGCGAAGCGTGACGAAGGCCCGCTTAGGCCAGGGCTAAGAGCTCGGACCCAATAAGCGTCTGTAGTATTCCATAGCGAAGGTACATGTCCCTGCAAGTTAGTACGAAATAACAAAAGTACTGAAAAGAAACATTTCATTTTATTCCAAAATTTATCATCAAAGTACTGAGAGTCTAAAAATGCCGAAAACGGCTACAACTGCTGAAAGGGAAACTAATGGTGCAAGCACCCAACCTAGACGAGAAAGTAAGAGTGCTACGCACCCAACTCAAATTGAAATGGATAACTCTGGAACAGCAACAGAAGCTCTCTAACTCTGATCGCCCTCTGGATCGTACTCCGGATCAGTGCCCTCCGGCTCCAAGTCAACTGGCAAGTCCGCCTCGTACTCGTACTCTGGCTCCACACCTGACGTACAGCACCAAAAGAAGGAAACTGTACGTCAGGCAAAGTCTACACAAACGGTCAGACTCTATGGCAAGTGTATCAACTATTAACAATGATTTACTGGTTGTTTTAGCATGCTGGGGTTATAACAGAGTAACGAAAAGTAGCGTAGCAGGAAAAGTAAACGTAGCAAGCAGTAGACGTAGCGTGTGCTACCGACTACGGGACTAACCTACAGGTGTCAAGACAAGACGGGACGTGACGGGACAGGACAGGACAAGACGGGACAGGACAAGTAAGACACGAAAGGGTTCACGCCTTACGGTTCGAGGGGGATCAGACCCTCTTGCCGTGCGCACGCTCAACCCAACCCCAAACCCAGGAACTCAGGACAAGATTTACAGGGATCATTTCCGCTAGGGAAACATCCGAAACGCCCGAAGGCTTTTTGTGTAATAGGGATCACTTCCGCAAGGAAAGCATCCGAAACGCCCGCAGGCTTTTTGGTAACAGGGATCACTTCCGCGGAGGGAAGCATCCGAAACGCCCGTAGGCTTTTTGGTAACAGGGATCACTTCCGCGGAGGGAAGCATCCGAAACGCCCGTAGGCTTTTTGTGTAACAGGAAACGACATGACAAGTGTAGGGAGTTGTTATTCTAGGGTGTCCACACGTACGCACGCACAAAATAGTCCTATGATGTCAGCAGTTTATTGTTGTCAGGCTCAGACTTCGTCGTCAAGTCTGAGCCGTCACGGGTCGTCCTGGACGCTATCATTTCACGTCCGGTTCTCATCACACACAATCTAACAGTTCTACAAACTGGAACTAAGGCACTGTCAAAACACAAGTGGGTACACTTGCCTGGAATGGGGAGCGCGTCGTCTGTCCGGGGCGTCTCGTCCAATCGTCGCGTCCGCGGTAATCCGTCTGAAAAAGGATCACGGCGACGGTGTCAAGTCGCGATTTTCGTCAAATCCTATTTAGGTTCATTTCTAAGTTAGGCGTGGCTACCCTAACTGTCACAAGTCAAAAGTGTCCGATCAGCCTATCCGACGATTCTATCCTATGTGCACAGTTCAAAAGTCCGATCGTCGATTCTATTGTTCACAACTTTTTAAAAGAGCAGAAAATAAATTTAGCGAGTTTAGTTACCGTTTTTAGTTAGGTTTTCAGTTTTGGCTACGGTTTGGGTTGCGCTACGAGTTTCGGGAACTAACCTCTCCGGGGCTTGGCGCGAACGGGAAGTAGAGTCTGAACGGCGACCGATCTGATTGGCGCGGCTACGGATCGTCTTCTAGCGGTGTCTCGGCTACGGGCAGCGTAGCCAGACACGTTCTGGTAGTGGTCAGAGCGTACGGACAGCGGCTAGGTGCTGGACAGCGGGCAGGAGTGTCGAGAAGGCGTTTTACGGCTTCCGGGAAACCGTAACAACAACTCGGGGCGAACGGTTCGTCGAACGCTACGCCTACGACATCGAGAGTCGTAAGTGATGCTCGTGACGTAGGAAGACGCCCCCAGGGGATGCAGGAGGCTGTCGGATGACTCCCACAGCGAGAGACAACGGCGAGATCTTGGCGACGTGTCGGTACGACGCCAAACACGCAAAACAGCGAGTAAACTCGCTGTTTCAGAGGAGTTGCGGCCTTGGGTCGCTGCCAACAGCGAGGAGAGACATAGAGGGGTCCACGGCGACGGCGAGGGGGCTCCGGCGGCGGCAGCGGTGGCGGCGGCCGTGGCGAGCTGCTGCTGCTGCTGTGCGCGATTCCGGCGGCTTCCGGCGACTAAAGGCGGCGGCTCAGGTCCCAGTCGAGAGAGGGGAGGTCGGGGAAGAGGTGTGGGGTGATCGGCGGCGGCCACAGCCTCCGGCGAGGCTTAGGTCGAAGGGGAGAGGGGGTTTGCGTGGGGGTGTTGCGTTTTAGGGCCGGCGCAAGGAGATTTGCGTGATGTGAAAAATTTAGAGAAACTTAGGGTTTTCTTTATAGGGGTGGGGCCCACGTGACTAAGAAGAGGGTTACACATGATGGGGGCTGCCAATTATGGTTAATTAGGGTTTAATAGGGTTAAATAGTTAGGGCAAACTTGTAATTAACTGGCTCTACTGGTGCACAAGGGTCAAACGGTGCCCAAAAATTATAAGAAAAATACAGGGGCGACCGGGGCGACGAAAGAAAGAAGTCAGAAGAGACGGATTACAATTTCGATGACGAGAAACGAAATTAAAAATAAAAACTCCTCAAGTCAAAAGTGAGATACGCGACGTCTCCTCGGAAAAGGTCAAATCGTGGGCGAACGGCCCATGAAATGACGTTGCAAGTCAACACGACAAATGTAGTACCCTCAGAGAGAGTCACAACGACATATCACACGATAGGGTTCGGAAACAAACAAAGTCTAAAATAAATACGTGCACGGTCAAGCGAACGTGCACAAAGAATTTACGATCGGAAACCGACCGTTACATCCTCCCCAACTTAGAAATGATTCCGTCCTCGGAATCAACATCAGGCACTACTCAGGAATAGATGCGGAAAGTGCTCTCTCATATCATCTTCGCGCTCCCAGGTGGACTCTCCAGGTGATCCGTGACGCCACATCACTCTCACCAGGTCGACTACTTTATTCCTCAACTGCTTCTGCCGACGGTCCAAAATCTGCACAGGCTGTTGGTCATAAGTCAGGTCCGGGCGAACTGTAATCTCTAAGAAGTCAACCGTGTGTGATGGATCACTGACGTACCGACGTAGCTGAGATACGTGGAAAACGTCATGAACACCCTCCAAATATGGTGGCAGAGCAAGGCGATAGGCCACTGCTCCCACACGCTCTAGCAAATCAAACGGTCCAATATACCTTGGGCTCAGCTTTCCCTTCTTCCCAAAACGAATAACTCCGCGGTTCGGAGAAATCTTCAGGAAGACATGATCACCAGGCTGGAACTCCAAGGGTCTCCTCTTGGCATCAGCCCAATGCTTGAAGCGATCCTGTGCAACTCTGAGCTTCTCCCTGATGTCCCTCACAACATCCACAGCTTCCACTATCATCTCGGGACCCAACAGTTCCCGATCTCCGATGTCATCCCAGCTCAGAGGCGAACGACATTTCCTTCCATATAGGGCAGCAAACGGCGCCATGCCAATGCTCGCCTGGTAGCTGTTGTTATATGAAAACTCCACCAAGTGGAGATGGTCCTCCCAAGAACACTTCAAATCGAGAGTACAAGCTCGCAGCATATCCTCCAGAATCTGAATAGTTCTCTCGGACAGGCCTTCAGTCTGCGGGTGGTACGCCGTGTTGAAACTCAGACTCGTACCCAAATTCTCCTACAGACTTCTCCAGAACTGAGATGTGAACCTCGTGTCTCGGTCAGACACAATGCTCACATGGACCCCATGTAAGCGTACAATCTCCTGCACGTACACGGTCTACATCACGACCATTTCAAAGAGAAAATCAAAATGGAAGTAAAAAGTAGAAACGAAATTTTACCTCCAGATATTTCCTCACCAAAGCTTCCGTAGACTGGCCCACTCGGAAAGGGATAAAGTGCGCAGACTTGGTCAACCGATCCACGATTACCCAAACTGCGTCGTTCTGCCTCGGGGTCCGAGGTAAACCAGTCACGAAGTCCATCGTAATATGTTGCCACTTCCACTCCGGAATGGGAAGCGGTTGCAGCAACCCAGCAGTACGATGGTGCTCAGCCTTCACCTGTTGGCATATCAAACACTTGGCAACGCTCCGTGCCACACTCCTCTTCATGCCAATCCACCAATAATTCAGACGGAGGTCCTTATACATCTTGGTGCCTCCAGGATGTATAGAATATGGCGAGCTATGAGCCTCGCTCAGCAGCTCCTCACGGACGTCACCTGCAGGTACACAGAGCCTACTACCGTACCGCAGTGAACCGTCCTCATGAATCACGAACTCCGTCCGTAGTCTAGCTTCGACCTGCCTCCTGATCCTCTGCAGCTTCGGATCTCCTGCCTGTGCTGCCTTGATCCGATCCACGATCGTGGACTGAATCTGCAAATTCATGAAGGAATGAACCACACCAGGTAGGACAACCTCCAAATCCATCTCTCTTAGCTCCTACTGAATCCTCCAGTCGGCTGTATGCATCATCGCGGTAGGGAGTCTACTCAAGGCATCAGGCACTACGTTCACCTTCCCCGGATGATACTGCAAGTCTATCTCGTAGTCAGCCATGAGCTCCAACCATCGTCTCTGACGCATGTTGAGCTCCTTCTGCGTGAAGATGTACTTCAAGCTCTTGTGATCGGTGAAAATCTTCACACTCTCACCTAGCAAGAAGTGTCTCCAAATTTTCAGTGCAAAGATCACTGCTGCCAACTCCAGATCGTGCGTCGGGTAATTCTTCTCATGAGTCCTCAACTGACGAGAAGCGTACGCGACCACGTGGCCATGCTGATGCAAGACGCATCCTAGGCCCTTCCCTGACGCATCGCAATAAACTTCAAAGCCTCCGCTCCGATCCGGTACTGCCAACACTGGTGTTGTGGTCCATCTCGACTTCAAGATACTGAAGGCCTCCTCACAAGCATCTGACCAAAGAAACTCCACATCCTTCCTTGTCAGCTTCGTCATCGGCTCCGCAATCTTCGAGAAATCCTTGATGAACCGCCAATAATAGCCTACTAAACCCAGAAAACTCCTGATGTCTGACGCTGACTGCGGAGTCGGCCAATCTCTGACTGCTCTAACCTTCTCCGGATCCACAGATATACCATCACCGGACACCACGTGTCCCAGGAATGCGACTCTGTCCAGCCAGAACTCACACTTGCTATACTTGGCATAAAGCTTATGTCTCCTCAGCGTCTCTAGCACTGTCCTCAGATGACAGCTGTGCTCCTCCTCAGACTTCGAATAAATAAGAATGTCATCAATGAAGATGACAACAAACTTGTCCAGGAATTCGTAGAATATTAAATTCATCAAATTCATGAACACAGCCGGCGCATTGGTCATGCCAAACGGCATGACCACGAACTCATAATGTCCGTACTTTGTCCGGAAAGCCGTCTTCTGAACATCGTCCTTCTTTACCTTCAACTGGTGGTATCCACTCCTCAAGTCCAACTTCGAGAAGACTCTCGAACCTCTAAGCTGATCAAAGATATCGTCGATGCGCGACAGCGGGTACTTATTCTTCACGGTGACATCATTCAGTCCTCGATAGTCCACGCACATCTTGCGGGACCCATCCTTCTTCTTCACAAGCAAAACAGGTGCACCCCACGGTGACACACTAGGGTGGATGAAACCCTTCTGCAGCAACTCATCTAACTGCTTCCGCAGCTCCTCGAGCTCAGCGGGAGCCATACGGTACGGCGCCTTTGATATCGGTTGTGCTCCCGGCATAAGATCAATACCAAACTCTAAGGCTCGGTCGGGTGGCAAACCTGAGATATCCTCCGGGAAGACGTCGTTGAAGTCTCTGACGACTGCTGGTCGCTCGATCTCCATTTCCATCTGCATAGCTGCAACAATCGGCACCACCGGCGTGGCCCGATACTTGATGGGTCCAAGCGACTCATCTCTTCTACGGAACTCGAACTCTGGATGGCCTGGAATCCGGAACACCACCCTCTTGCTGCGACAATCGATCGAGGCGTGGAAATATCCCAACCAATCGATGCCAAGAACGGCATCAAAATGTGGCAGGTCGTTGTCACGCCCCGCTTCCCAAAACGAACGGAGGCGAAGCGTGACTAAGGCCCGCTTAGGCCAGAGCTGCGAAGCTCGGACCCAATAAGCGTCTGTAGAGGTACCATTTTAAAAGATTTTCAGGTTCTTGCATTTTTATAGTTCGAAACAACAAAAGTAGGGAAAAGATATTGCATTCATTAAATTAGAGATATGTTATCCAACAAGTACCAAGTCTAAAAGAAGCCTAAGCATGGCAACAAAAGTTTAAAGACAAACCTAAAAGTAGCAACCTCTGAAAGTGACGACTAAAACAATAACCGCTAGGTCTGGTCCTCGTCGGGTACGTACTCTGATGACAACGTCCTCGGCTCCACGTACTCCAGTGAGTCTGCCTCGTCCTCGAACTCTGGCTCAATACCTGACGTACAGCACCCAAGAGAAAGGAACTGTACGTCAGGTAAAGTCTACAAAAAGGGTTAGACTTTACTGCAAGTGCACCGAACTTTAAACAACAGTTTACTGGTTGATTAGCATGCTAAGGTTCTTTTACACAACAGTTTACTGGTTGATTAGCATGCTGTGGTTATAACGGAGTAACACGACAGGAAGTAACACAACAGGAAAGTAGAACGGGACAAGTAGTAGTCGTAGCGTGTGCTACCAACTACGGGACTAACCTACAGGTGTCAAGACAAGACGGGACGTGACGGGACAAGACAGGACAAACAGGACGGGACAAGACATGACGAGTGTGACACGAAAGGTTCATGCCTTACGGTTCGAGGGGGATCAGACCCTCTTGCCGTGCGCACGCTCAACCCTACCCCAACCCTGGAACTCAGGACAAGAAGTACAGGGATCACTTCCGCTAGGGAAGCATCCGAAACGCCCGAAGGCTTTTTGTATCACAGGGATCACTTCCGCAAGGAAAGCATCCGAAACGCCCGAAGGCTTTTTGTATCACAGGGATCACTTCCGCTAGGGAAAGCATCCGAAACGCCCGCAGGCTTTTTGTATAACAGGGATCACTTCCGCAAGGAAAGCATCCGAAACGCCCGAAGGCTTTTTGTGTAACAGGGATCACTTCCGCAAGGAAAGCATCCGAAACGCCCGAAGGCTTGTTGTATCACAGTCACGGGGATCACTCTCGCATGGAGAGCATCCGAAACGCCCGCAGGCTTTTTGTGTAACAGAGAACATGACATGACAAGTGTATGGAATTGTTATTCTAGGGTGTCCACACGCACGCACACACAAGATAGCCCTACGGTGTCAAAAGTTGTTGTTTGTCGAGCTTAGACTTCGTCGTCAAGTCTAAGTCGTCAGGGGCGTCCCGGACGCTATCATTTCACGTCCAGTTCTATACATTCACAGTCTAACAGTTCTAGCAATCTAAGACCAAAGCACGGTCAAAAACGCAAGTGGGTACACTTGCCTGTGATGGCGAGTGTGTCGTCCGTCCGGAGCGAATCGTCCAGGCGTCGCGTCCGCGGTAGTCCGTCTGAAAAGTTTCACGGCGACGGTGTCAGGTCGCGTTTTCAATAACTCCTATTTAGGTTCATTTCTAGGTTGTCGGGACTACCCTAATCGTCAAGTCATAATTTGATGTTTTATCAGCCTATATCGACCACTACCCTATATGCACAGAAAGTTTGTCCGATGGTCGATTTCTATGGTGAGCAGCGTTTTACTGGTGCGGAAAAGCAAATTTAGTTATAATTGTCAAATTTTAGTTAGGGTTTGATTAGCTACGGTGTGAGTTTCTACAAGTTAGGGGACTGACCTGAAACGACGATTGAGCGAGGATCTGGTGTCGGGTCTGAACGGTGGAAGCTCCTTGTCGTCTACAACGTCTCGGCTACGGTCGCATGAAAGGCGTAATATAGAATTTTGAGGTGCTTCAGTCTTCCAATTTGAGGAGGAATTGGCCCAGTCAATTTGTTGTTATGGAGGTCCAGCCTTGTCAGATCCAACAAGTTTGTAACAGCTGTAGGAAAGGGCCAACAATTGATACTGCGTAAACTTCCAATTCGGTTACAACTCCGTAATCTCTTTGTTGAGAACATGGGACTCCAGACCATGGCGGCAGTTCACCATCTCCACACGGATCATCTCCAACCCAGCATAGACAACCCTCCACCCAGGAGATGCTTTGCTTTCATTTAATGCCTTTACATCTCGTTAGACAGTTAGGATCGGGCAAAGCTCAGAATAAGGAAGAAGCAGCAGATGGATGCAATAGGCGACGATCTCCCCATCGGCGGAGATCCGGATCTTCGACGGCGGAGGACCCGATCCGATCGGACACAATCCGAAAGCGAGCCTGAAGTGATTCTGATGACTCGACGATGGGAACTGGGATGGGGTTGATAGTGTACGGTGTTGGATCGAAGAACTGAAGGGGCGACAGGACAGGGGCTTGGCGAAGCGAGGAGATGGCCGATGGGGTCTCGGAGGAGGGGAGGTCGGAAGGGCGGCCCGAGTGAGCTGGGTGGCGCGCGCTGCAGTCGAGGGGAGAAGAGAAAGGGAAGTGGCAGCAGTCGGAACGAGGAGAGGCCGTGGAGAATTCGTTGGCGTCGGGATCGGAGGGCAGCAATTTACTCTGTTTCAAACAGGGGGTTGGGAAGAAAACAGAGGAGATGGCCACGGCGGCTCGTCGGAGGTTGAGGGAGCGACGACGCGGGATCGAGTGCTGCGCGGCGGGCTGGAGGGCGTGGAGGCGGCGCGGGCTCTGCGGGGAGCCGTGGACGGCGGTAAGGCGGAGAGTTCTGTGCGGCAAGGCGGCTGCGCGGAGCGAAGGAGGCGCTCGAAATCGTGGCTGTGCGGCGGCGGGAGCAGGCGCTGCGCGGCGGCGGGAGACAGCCGTGCGGCGGTGCGGCGGCGGGAGAACGAGGAGGAGGGTCGGACGTCGGGGCTGGCGCGGGGAGGCGCGGCGGTGCGGCAGGGGGGCCTCGCCGCGGGAGAGGGAGGAGAGAGAGAGAGGGATCGGGGAAAAATTGGGGGTTTTTGATTTTAGCGGCTGGCGGCTGTGAAGAAGCCCAGGGGATGAAACGTGATAGATTTAGGGTTTGGTAGGATTAGGGCTTATAATAATAATAAAATTGATCTTTGACTATAAAATTTATGGTAGAAAGGGAATAGATAAAGAGGTAGAGGGGTGTACAATTAGGGGGTAAGTCTAGGGACAAATAGGAAACAGTTTAGGAAGGATTTTAAAACGATTTAAATAAGATATTTAGCCAGATTTGGCTAATAATTCGAAATTTGAAACCGATATGGGGACGATCGACGGTCGAGATTATTCCGGGTGATATCTCTCAATCCGGGCGTCAGAAAAATAATCCGAAAATACCGGGGCGATCGTGGAGACGAGACGCACAGATCTACGGAGCCCGATCGTGTGTGACGCCCACCGAGAACTTACGTAAAATTGAGAACGGCGTTTTGAGTCAAATGACTAAAACGCCCCTATCTTTCAAAATCGTTTTGCGAGAAAACGAGCCCTGAAAAGATGTTCCCAAAAATTACTATAAAATTCTACACTCTCAAACGATCGTAACGGTATATCGCATCGCATATGCCGGAGCTCAGGAATAGCCAAAAAGATTGCGTGTACGATAAAGCACGTGCACGCAGGAAAAACACGAACGGTCAGAAAGCGGCCGTTACATTCTACCCACCTTAGAAATGATTCCGCCCTCGGAATCACTCATACTAACAATAAATCATCTATATAACCTTATACCTAAAACTCTCATACCTACGCATAAAGATTACTAATCCTGTAACTCCGAACAACGTTCCTCAAATAATCCATCTTAATCCTTCTTTTCACTGGATAATGCCACAACTAATCTCACATCCTAACACTTACTATAAATCCATCATTGATGTTCAAATTTCCAACCCCAGGTTCTCATAAAGAATAATATTCATCTTCTCATACCACACTACTCCACTAAACACCATCGCTCAATAACATCTTTAAATTTCTCAATTTCTTCCCAATATTAATCAATCGCTAAAATGATGTTCTAGTCGATCACCAATCCAAGACAAAGACTTCATCGATCTTATAACACCTTTCACAAATCAACAATCGTCGTGTCCTCAATACATTCTTTGTCATATCGTCCCATAAATTTATCCGCCAAATAATTGAACTGTCAAAATCACATCTCCTCCTACTTATTATAATTATTTTCAACCAATATTAAATCCGACAACCTAACCATCCATTTATCTCAACACGTCGTGTTACTCCCAAGGTCTTCTCACATCAACTCAGCAATCAAGTCTCGATGCTAATAAAAGCTCTACTCAAACTCATGATCACCCTAACTCCTACCATACTCGATAGCCACTCCCTATCTGCCATTCGTCTAAGCCTCAAATCTGATAAGTTCCCATCTTCACGCATATAATCTCATTCAACGAATTCTCCATTGAGTCCGCCACACTTCGATTTTATAAATAAGTCTTGGACAGCACATTCTTTTCATCCGAAAGAAATCTATTCCAATATCCTATTGTTCCAAAATCGGTTAATCATTGCCATAATAAAACTCATCCCACTCCAAGCCTTCCTGCAACAAAAATCCTATAACGATAATAGCTAGTCCCAATTAATATAACCACCATAAACACGAAAATTTTCTTTAAGGGAGAAAGAAAAGGAGGGAAAGAGAGACTCAGGGCCAAAGAAATAATATAAAAACTTTTGGAAAAACGTGTGGTGTTGCGGTAATGGATGAGGGAGGATAAGTGATTTGCGATCTTGTGAGCCAGTTTCGAAAACTTTAAAGATTTGGTTTAAAGGAAACAAAAAGTTTTGATACAATCACATGCAGTCAAAGTTAAGCTATTCTATAATCGTGAAAAACTACGTCTAAGGAAATTGCCTGCTATGATCCTATTCACATACGTATGAATACCGTCATTCAGACAACTTCAATCATATCATGGTTAACACTGAGTACACATTCAAGACACAAAAAGCAATCATCGGGATCCTAAAGAACACCCACTCATACAGGTCTACGCCCTCTACTTATACTCATGCACCACGACGACATCACCTACCAAAAGGGCGTACTCCTAAACCGGAGACAACATAGACAACTACAAGAACTAATGTCTACACAACCTAAAGAAACAGAAGCCAGGAGTGTAACGAAATGAATCGGAAGGAACGGGTTCAAATAAGGCGGGATAAGGAGATAGTAGTTGGATGGAACGAAAAATATTCTTCAAAATAACTAGATTGATGACGGGAGAATTACGTGTTAAACATGATATCGTATACTTTATACTTTTAAAAAAAAATATGTACGTTAAGTGGTTAGAAATTTTGGTAGTTCTTATAAAAAAGAATAATATTGAAGTTTCAAAATGGTAACAAGTTTTAAAACCGAAATTCGAAAGATAATGATTCGAAAGCGTGTACGAGATAGTAACTTAAGAATTTACGACCAAGAAGGTTTCAAGTCAATAAAAGAATTTTAATTCAACCGAAAAAAACAAGAAATTTTAAATATGTAGTATTGTGGTTTTCAAGAAATTAATCTGAGCGAAGAAACTGAGTAAGGAATTTCGAAAATACTTTTAGAGGAGGCAAAATTGGCAAAGAAAAAGATTCGAAGGATCTACGATGATCGTCAGGAACGATCACGTGAATCGGGAGAAAAGAAAGATGATCGCATGACGGTTACACACATGACATGATTTACGGAGGCCATGATGGGACTCTATGGCAGATAACACAAAAGTGTAATGATCAAAGAGACGATAGAAGTCAGGGGTCCTAATTATCGGGTCGTCTAAGGGTTAGGATAACTCAGCTCTAAGACTTCCTAATGAGCTAGACTATAATAGAGAGATCTCAGGGAAGGGCCCTAAGAGAATCAAGATTACGTTCCGCTGGGCCCGAAGTCGATGGACCCGAGCGAACGACAAAAAGGCTCTTAGAAATCAAACACGGTCAGAGTCAAGTGGGGCTACTAAGATATTCTAGGACGAGGATGACTAAATCTTAACCAAGGCGTCAGACTATCAAACCTGGGTGTCTATTTAAGTCTTTCTACCATCTAAAACTGGGAAACCTAATTTAGACTTGCACATGGATATTAAATGAATGCGGTACTGTTATTGTTCCGAACTTTTGCAAGACCTGCATGGGCCACCACTAAAACCTGTCACGCCCCGCTTCCCAAAACGAACGGAGGAGAAGCGTGACTAAGGCCCGCTTAGGCCAGAGCTGCGAAGCTCGGACCCAATAAGCGTCTGTAGAGGTACCATTTTAAAAGATTTTCAGGTACTTGCATTTTTATAGTTCGAAACAACAAAAGTAGGGAAAAGATATTGCATTCATTAAATTAGAGATATGTTATCCAACAAGTACCAAGTCTAAAAGAAGCCTAAGCATGGCAACAAAAGTTTAAAGACAAACCTAAAAGTAGCAACCTCTGAAAGTGACGACTAAAACAATGACCGCTAGGTCTGGTCCTCGTCGGGTACGTACTCTGATGACGACGTCCTCGGCTCCACGTACTCCAGTGAGTCTGCCTCGTCCTCGAACTCTGGCTCAATACCTGATGTACAGCACCCAAGAGAAAGGAACTGTACGTCAGGTAAAGTCTACAAGAAGGGTTAGACTTTACTGCAAGTGCACCGAACTTTAAACAACAGTTTACTGGTTGATTAGCATGCTGAGGTTCTTTTACACAACAGTTTACTGGTTGATTAGCATGCTGTGGTTATAACGGAGTAACACGACAGGAAGTAACGCAGCAGGAAAGTAGAACGAGACAAGTAGTAGTCGTAGCGTGTGCTACCAACTACGGGACTAACCTACATGTGTCAAGACAAGACGGGACGTGACGGGACAAGACAGGACAAACAGGACGGGACAAGACATGACGAGTGTGACACGAAGGGTTCACGCCTTACGGTTCGAGGGGGATCAGACCCTCTTGCCGTGCGCACGCTCAACCCTACCCCAACCCAGGAACTCAGGACAAGAAGTACAGGGATCACTTCCGCTAGGGAAGCATCCGAAACGCCCGAAGGCTTTTTGTATCACAGGGATCACTTCCGCAAGGAAAGCATCCGAAACGCCCGAAGGCTTTTTGTATCATAGGGATCACTTCCGCTAGGGAAAGCATCCGAAACGCCCGCAGGATTTTTGTATAACAGGGATCACTTCCGCAAGGAAAGCATCCGAAACGCCCGAAGGCTTTTTGTGTAACAGGGATCACTTCCGCAAGGAAAGCATCCGAAACGCCCGAAGGCTTGTTGTATCACAGTCACGGGGATCACTCTCGCATGGAGAGCATCCGAAACGCCCGCAGGCTTTTTGTGTAACAGAGAACATGACATGACAAGTGTAAGGAATTGTTATTCTAGGGTGTCCACACGCACGCACACACAAGATAGCCCTACGGTGTCAAAAGTTGTTGTTTGTCGAGCTTAGACTTCGTCGTCAAGTCTAAGTCGTCAGGGGCGTCCCGGACGCTATCATTTCACGTCCAGTTCTATACATTCACAGTCTAACAGTTCTAGCAATCTAAGACCAAAGCACGGTCAAAAACGCAAGTGGGTACACTTGCCTGCGATGGCGAGTGTGTCGTCCGTCCGGAGCGTCTCGTTCAGGCGTCGCGTCCGCGGTAGTCCGTCTGAAAAGTGTCACGGCGACGGTGTCAGGTCGCGTTTTCAATAACTCCTATTTAGGTTCATTTCTAGGTTGTCGGGACTACCCTAATCGTCAAGTCATAATTTGATGTTTTATCAGCCTATATCGACCACTACCCTATATGCACAGAAAGTTTGTCCGATGGTCGATTTCTATGGTGAGCAGCGTTTTACTGGTGCGGAAAAGCAAATTTAGTTATAGTTGTCAAATTTTAGTTAGGGTTTGATTAGCTACGGTGTGAGTTTCTACAAGTTAGGGGACTGACCTGAAACGACGATTGAGCGAGGATCTGGTGTCGGGTCTGAACGGTGGAAGCTCCTTGTCGTCTACAACGTCTCGGCTACGGTCGCATGAAAGGCGTAATATAGAATTTTGAGGTGCTTCAGTCTTCCAATTTGAGGAGGAATTGGCCCAGTCAATTTGTTGTTATGGAGGTCCAGCCTTGTCAGATCCAACAAGTTTGTAACAGCTGTAGGAAAGGGCCAACAATTGATACTGCATAAACTTCCAATTCGGTTACAACTCCGTAATCTCTTTGTTAAGAACATGGGACTCCAGACCATGGCGGCAGTTCACCATCTCCACACGGATCATCTCCAACCCAGCATAGACAACCCTCCACCCAAGAGATGCTTTGCTTTCATTTAATGCCTTTACATCTCGTTAGACAGTTAGGATCGGGCAAAGCTCAGGATAAGGAAGAAGCAGTAGATGGATGCAATAGGCGACGATCTCCCCATCAGCGGAGATCCGGATCTTCGACGGCGGAGGACCCGATCCGATCGGACACAATCCGAAAGCGAGCCTGAAGTGATTCTGATGACTCGACGATTGGAACTGGGATGGGGTTGATAGTGTACGGTGTTGGATCAGAGAACTGAAGGGGCGACAGGACAGGGGCTTGGCGAAGCGAGGAGATGGCCGATGGGGTCTCGGAGGAGGGGAGGTCAGAAGGGCGGCCCGAGTGAGCTGGGTGGCGCGCGCTGCAGTCGAGGGGAGAAGAGAAAGGGAAGTGGCAGCAGTCGGAACGAGGAGAGGCCGTGGAGAACTCGTTGGCGTCGGGATCGGAGGGCATCAATTTACTCTGTTTCAAACAGGGGTTTGGGAAGAAAACAGAGGAGATGGCCACGGCGGCTCGTCGGAGGTTGAGGGAGCGACGGCGCGGGATCGAGTGCTGCGCGGCGGGCTGGAGGCCGTGGAGGCGGCGCGGGCTCTGCGGGGAGCCGTGGACGGCGGTAAGGCGGAGAGTTCTGTGCGGCAAGGCGGCTGCGCGGAGCGAAGGAGGCGCTCGAAATCGTGGCTGTGCGGTGGCGGGAGCAGGCGCTGCGCGGCGGCGGGAGACAACCGTGCGGCGGTGCGGCAGCGGGAGAACGAGGAGGAGGGTCGGACGTCGGGGCTGGCGCGGGGAGGCGCGGTGGTGCGGCAGGGGGGCCTCGCCGCGGGAGAGGGAGGAGAGAGAGAGAGGGATCGGGGAAAAATTGGGGGTTTTTGATTTTAGCGGCTGTCGGCTGTGAAGAAGCCCAGGGGATGAAACGTGATAGATTTAGGGTTTGGTAGGATTAGGGCTTATAATAATAATAAAATTGATCTTTGACTATAAAATTTATGGTAGAAAGGGAATAGATAAAGAGGTAGAGGGGTGTACAATTAGGGGGTAAGTCTAGGGACAAATAGGAAACAGTTTAGGAAGGATTTTAAAACGATTTAAATAAGATATTTAGCCAGATTTGGCTAATAATTCGAAATTTGAAACCGATATGGGGACGATCGACGGTCGAGATTATTCCGGGTGATATCTCTCAATCCGGGCGTCAGAAAAATAATCCGAAAATACCGGGGCGATCGTGGCGACGAGACGCACAGATCTACGGAGCCCGATCGTGTGTGAAGACCACCGAGAACTTACGTAAAATTGAGAACGGCATTTTGAGTCAAATGACTAAAACGCCCCTATCTTTCAAAATCGTTTTGCGAGAAAACGAGCCGTGAAAAGACGTTCCCAAAAATTACTATAAAATTCTACACTCTCAAACGATCGTAACGGTATATCGCATTGCATATGCCGGAGCTCAGGAATAGCCAAAAAGATTGCGTGTACGATAAAGCACGTGCACGTAGGAAAAACACGAACGGTCAGAAAGCGGCCGTTACAGTCGTGGACAATGAAATCTGCAAAGAGCTCATGTCCACTGACCACCAAAGGAATCGATCTACATCCCAAGTTCACTGTCACCACTCCGTTCCCTGTGGTGATGTCCCAACACTTGGGAAGTGTATGGGTGGGAATGGAGTGTCTTGTCACGAATCTCCAGGATAAGATGCACATGGATGCACCTGAGTCGAATAAGGCCAAGGCCGGGTGAGAAGACACTAGAATGGTGCCTAAGATATTAAAAGAAACTACGGTCAAACCAAGCTACTCTAACAAACAAGTCAAACAAGCAAGACTAACAATTTAAAAGCTAAACTATGAAATGAAAGACTAGAATCAAAGAGTTACCTGCAATAACTCCATCCAGCTCCTCAGTCTCCAAAGCCGTCATGGTGTACGCCGGCCTCTGAGGCTGCGCTGCTCTCTGATACATCTGCCTCTGTGGCGGCAAGGGTGGTCCACGAATGGCAGGTCCTCTCTGAACTGGAGCAGGCGCTCTCATTTGCAGCGAGGCTGGCGCTCCAACTACAGCATGACGGGCTCTCGGACAATCCTTCGCAGCATGCGCGGCATCTCCGCAAACTAGGCACAGTCCCATCTTCTTCCGACAATCCTTCTGAACGTGTCCTGGCTTCCCGCAGTAATGACACGGTCCCTTGCTCTGACTCTGAATGGGTGCTCCAGGCCTCTTAAATGGTACTGTCTGAACTGGCCTCATCACCGGCCTAGCAGGTGGCCGGTACTGCTCCATAGGACGCTTCCCCTTATCAGCTGGAGGGTAAGGTAGGAGCGAAATAAGCTCATAATTCTTCGCAGCATCCAGCACCTCCCTCATAGTCGTGAAACTCGCCGAAGACATAGAAGCTTGAATCTTCAGACGCAGTCCCTGTCGGAAACGATCAACTCGCTTCTCCTCCTTCTTCACCATATGCGGAGCAAAGCGACTCAGCATCTCAAACTCCGCCTCATACTCCTCGACGGTCATGTTTTCCTGCTTCAGATCTATAAACCTGCTCAGTAGCTCCCTCCTAGTAGTCTTGGTGAAGTACTTCGTTCTGAACATAGACCTGAAGATCTTCCAATCCACTGGCTTCTCCAGACGCCTCTCCTCAAGGCGCCACCAGTTCCTCGCATTCTCCGTCAGCTGCATCTTCGCTATCTCCACTCGGGTATCGTCTGGAATCTTCGCAGCAACTAACTTCTCCTCCGTGCTCTGGATCCACTCGTCAGTAGCTAGGGGTCCCTCCTTCCCCGAAAATGTCCTCAGCTGGAGCTCGTTGAACTGCTTCACTCCTGGAGCAGCTCGAGGGGCAGGCGGAGGTGGGGGTGGTGCAACTGGGACAGCCTGGGCAGCACGCTGGGACTGCTGAACCAACTGATGCTGCACCTCCAACATCTCTCTCATCACGCCCAGAACCTGACGGAAGTCTCCGCTCTGGTCTTCCTGAATCCCATCTCCAGAGCTCCCCGATCGGGTAACACGCTGTCCTGCCATCCTATTGACAGAAAGACACAGATTAGACTCGTACAATTTCCGGATGATAATAATAAAATGAAATTTAATACTTCAATTATTCCGTACTCGCAGAAGAGGGGACCTGCATGGGCCACCACTAAAACCTGTCACGCCCCGCTTCCCAAAAACACGGAGGCGAAGCGTGACGAAGGCCCGCTTAGGCCAGGGCTAAGAGCCCGGACCCAATAAGCGTCTGTAGTATTCCATAGTGAAGGTACATGTCCCTGCAAGTTAGTACGAAATAACAAAAGTACTGAAAAGAAACATTTCATTTTATTCCAAAATTTATCATCAAAGTACTGAGAGTCTAAAAATGCCGAAAACGGCTACAACTGCTGAAAGGGAAACTAATGGTGCAAGCACCCAACCTAGACGAGAAAGTAAGAGTGCTACGCACCCAACTCAAACTGAAATGGATAACTCTGGAACAACAACAGAAGATATCTAACTCTGATCGCCCTCTGGATCGTACTCCGGATCAGCGCCCTCCGGCTCCAAGTCAACTGGCAAGTCCGCCTCGTACTCGTACTCTGGCTCCACACCTGACGTACATCACCAAAAGAAGGAAACTGTACGTCAGGCAAAGTCTACACAAACGGTCAGACTCTACGGCATGTGTATCAACTATTAACAATGATTTACTGATTGTTTTAGCATGCTAGGGTTATAACAGAGTAACGAAAAGTAGCGTAGCAGGAAAAGTAAACGTAGCAAGCAGTAGACGTAGCGTGTGCTACCGACTACGGGACTAACCTACAGGTGTCAAGACAAGACGGGACGTGACGGGAGAGGACAGGACAAGACGAGACATGACAAGTAAGACACGAAAGGGTTCACGCCTTATGGTTCGAGGGGGATCAGACCCTCTTGCCGTGCGCACGCTCAACCCAACCCCAAACCCAGGAACTCAGGACAAGATTTACAGGGATCATTTCCGCTAGGGAAACATCCGAAACGCCCGAAGGCTTTTTGTGTAACAGGGATCACTTCTGCAAGGAAAGCATCCGAAATGCCCGCAGGCTTTTTGGTAACAGGGATCACTTTCGCGGAGGGAAGCATCCGAAACGCCCGTAGGCTTTTTGGTAACAGGGATCACTTCCGCGGAGGGAAGCATCCGAAACGCCCGTAGGCTTTTTGTGTAACAGGACACGACATGACAAGTGTAGGGAGTTGTTATTCTAGGGTGTCCACACGCACGCACGCACAAAATAGTCTTATGATGTCAGCAGTTTATTGTTGTCAGGCTCAGACTTCGTCGTCAAGTCTGAGCCGTCACGGGTCGTCCCGGACGCTATCATTTCACGTCCGGTTCTCATCACACACAATCTAACAGTTCTACAAACTGGAACTAAGGCACTGTCAAAACGCAAGTGGGTACACTTGCCTGGAATGGGGAGTGCGTCGTCTGTCCGGGGCGTCTCGTCCAGTCGTCGCGTCCGCGGTAGTCCGTCTGAAAAAGGATCACGGCGACGGTGTCAAGTCGCGATTTTCGTCAAATCCTATTTAGGTTCATTTCTAAGTTAGGCGTGGCTACCCTAACTGTCACAAGTCAAAAGTGTCCGATCAGCCTATCCGACGATTCTATCCTATGTGCACAGTTCAAAAGTCCGATCGTCGATTCTATTGTTCACAACTTTTTAAAAGAGCAGAAAATAAATTTAGCGAGTTTAGTTACCGTTTTTAGTTAGTTTTTCAGTTTTGGCTACGGTTTGGGTTGCGCTACGAGTTTCGGGAACTAACCTCTCCGGGGCTTGGCGCGAACGGGAAGTAGAGTCTGAACGGCGACCGATCTGATTGGCACGGCTACGGATCGTCTTCTAGCGGTGTCTCGGCTACGGGCAGCGTAGCCAGACACGTTCTGGTAGTGGTCAGAGCGTACGGACAGTGGCTAGGGGCTGGACAGCGGGCAGGAGTGTCGAGAAGGCGTTCTACGGCTTCCGGGAAACCGTAACAACAACTCGGGGCGAACGGTTCGTCGAACGCTATGCCTACGACATCGAGAGTCGTAAGTGATGCTCGTGACGTAGGAAGACGCCCCCAGGGGATGCAGGAGGCTGTCGGATGACTCCCACAGCGAGAGACAATGGCGAGATCTTGGCGACGCATCGGTACGACGCCAAACACGCAAAACAGCTAGTAAACTCGCTGTTTCAGAGGAGTTGCGGCCTTGGGTCGCTGCCAATAGCAAGGAGAGACAGAGAGGGGTCCACGGCGACAGCGAGGGGGCTCCGGCGGCGGCGGCAGTGGCGGCGGCAGCCGTGGAGAGCTGCTGCTGCTGCTGCTGTGCGTGATTCTGGCGGCTTCCGGCGACTAAAGGTGGTGGCTCGGGTTCCAGTCGAGAGAGGGGAGGTCGGGGAAGAGGCGTGGGGTGATCGGCGGCGGCCACAGCCTCTGGCGAGGCTCAGGTCGAAGGGGAGAGGGGGTTTGCGTGGGGGTGTTGCGTTTTAGGGCCGGCACAAGGAGATTTGCGTGATGTGAAAAATTTAGAGAAACTTAGGGTTTTCTTTATAGGGGTGGGGCCCACGTGACTAAGAAGAGGGTTACACGTGATGGGGGCTGCCAATTAGGGTTAATTAGGGTTTAATAGGGTTAAATAGTTAGGGCAAACTTGTAATTAACTAGCTCTACTGGTGCACAAGGGTCAAACGGTGCCCAAAAATTATAAGAAAAATACCGGGGCGACCGGGGCGACGAAAGAAAGAAGTCAGAAGAGACGGATTACAATTTCGATGACGAGAAACGAAATTAAAAATAAAAACGCCTCAAGTCAAAAGTGAGATACGCGACGTCTCCCCGGAAAAGGTCAAATCGTGGGCGAACGGCCCGTGAAATGACGTTGCAAGTCAACACGACAAATGTAGTACCCTCAGAGAGAGTCACAACGACATATCACACGATAGGGTTCGGAAACAAACAAAGTCTAAAATAAATACGTGCACGGTCAAGCGCACGTGCACAAAGAATTTACGATCGGAAACCGACCGTTACAACTTCTTTCGCAAAGGTAAATTTCCCTCCAAGAATATATTTGATTCCACTAATAACTCTTCATCTCTTTGTTTTAAGTGTAACAAGCCAGGGCACATCAAGAAGGATTGCCCATTGCTTCGAAACAAAGAGAAGTGGAAAGCTCCAAAGTACCACAAGTCGGACAAATTCAAGAAGGACAAGAAGAAAGGATTGTCGGTACGTTTGATGATTCAAGCGAATATTCTCCAAGCGAAGCCGAGGACGAGAAGGGTGAAAGCGCTCACATGTGCTTCATGGCCCGAGAGGATCCACTCTCCGATGAGAGTGATAGCGACATGGATGAACCCGAGGTAATAATGGATGAACTTCGGATAGCTAACGAAGAACTATTTTCTAAGTATCAATCTCTCATGCTTAGATATACTAGTTTAAAGAAATTGAATGTTAGCAAACCATCCATACCATGCATAATCAACAATGACACCATTGTTGATACACTAACACTTGAGAAAGCAAATTTGGCTTCTCAACATGTCATCTTGAGAGATGAGGTGAATGCATTCAAATCTCAACTAGATCAAACGTATCCTAAGGATAATAGTGATCTAGCATCACAAAACACACAATTGGGTTTAGAAAATGATTCTCTTAAAACCTAGTGTACGAGCTCAAAGCACGGATGTCCAACTTGGATACCAATATTTCTTCTCTTAAGGAGAAATAAGAGCTCATGTCCTTCCGAGCTATGAGATTTAACAAAGGGAAAGGACAATTGGATTATTTGCTCACAAACCAATTTTCGGCCACACATCGTGTAGGACTTGGTTATGTGAAAGCGAATGCATCCAATGCTCGCACCTCCTATAGTGGTGTTACTATAGATTTTGTGAGGCCATCCTCTGGTGCATTCACAAGTGGTGTTAAAAATACTATTGGTAGCAAACCTACCAAGAAGACACAACTTCACAATCGTTTCCTTTTGGCAAGAAACCCACTAAGGGTGGAAACCAAAAGAGAGGCCATGCTTACATATACACCAACCTTCATCCACGTAGGAAATCTCCTACTTCACAAGTGGACACTCATGAAACTTTTTATGTTCCACACCCACGGATACGTGCAAACCCATACATGAGAAATACTCATGCACGTGCCTCTACACACTCATATTCTCATACACATCATTCTACCATGTATGTACATCCATCTCAAATCATGCATGCTCCATATTTTTGTTCCTAAGCATGCATACAACCCACATATGTCTAATTCATATCCACATCTTTATTCTTATGTTAGAAATCATGTTCCTATAAAGCATGCACCACATAGAAATCAATCAATTGTGCATGCAACTAGGAAAAGGACTACCAAAACTCACACAATTTGGGGTCCTAAGAACACTAGCTTAAATGATAGGAATGCTTATGTTGATTCCTAATTTAATGAAGTAATAAATAGTGGTAACATGAGCTTATGGTATATTATGTATGTACCAAAGAAAAGAAATAGAGCAATAAAGGTCATATTAGCTCTAAAAGAGAAGAATGGATACTCGATAGTGGTTGCTCTAAACACATGACGGGAGATCCCTCATTGCTCTCCGAAGTGATTAGCACAAGGATGGTGCAACAGTCACTTTTGGAGGTAATCAAAAGGGAACCATCAGTAGAGTAGGTATAATCGTTAATCTTTCCAAACCACTTATTACAAATGTTTATTTAGTTAGTGATTTATGTCATAACCTTATCTCCATTAGTCAACTTTGTGACAAAGGTTACAAGATTAAATTTAGAGAAGGTATGTGTAAAATTGTTGATTTTGATTCACAAGTTTTATTTACCGGTATTAGGCGTAAAAATATTTATTATTTGAGCTTGCCTAAAACCGTAGAACTTTGCTTAGTTGCTAATATAAATAAACTATTATGGCATCGCCATTTTGGTCATGTTCATTTTAAGCACTTGTATAAGTTAGCTAAGCATGATCTTGTCAAAGGTTTTCCAAAAATTGCTTTTAGTAAGAAAAACTTTTGTGATTCATGTCAAAGAGGTAAACTTAGTAAATCATCTTTTAAACTTAAAGAAGGCATAACTTTTAAGAGGCCCCTAGAATTACTTCATCTAGATTTATTTGGGCCAACTAGAACTGCCTCTTTCGGTAATGCTCACTATGGATTAGTTGTCGTTGAAGACTTCTCTAGATTTATTTGGGTTTCATTTTTAACCAATAAGAATGAAGCCTTTGAAGAGTTTACCATATTTGCAAAGAAAATTCAAATTTTCTTAGGATCCACCATTATCACTATTCGTAGTGATCATGGAGAAGAATTTGAGAATGAGTCTTTTACAAAGTTTTGCGATGACACGAGATTACTCACAATTTTTCTTTTCCTTGTGCACCACCACAAAATGGTGTTGTAGAGAGAAAGAATAGGATCCTAATTGAGTGTGCATATACCATGCTACATGATAGTCATCTTGGACTACAATTTTGGGCAGAGTCGGTGCACACAGCATGTTATGTGCTTAATAGGATCCTAGTGATACCCTAAACGAAAAAAACTTGTTTTGAGTTATTTTATGACAAAAAGCCACACGTTAAATATTTTCATGTTGGTTCAAAATGTTTTATCAAGAACACATTTGATAACTTAGATAAATTTAAGCCAAGATCCGATGAAGGAATTTTTGTTGGATATTCCACACGTAGCAAGGCCTATCGGATATACAACACTGCTCTTAAACCATCGAGGAATATCTACACTTATCATTTTATGAAGACTTTGATACTCCTCATGTTGATGATGATAGTGTAGATGTTTTATGTGATTCCATTAGTAATGTTAAAATTGATGATTCTATTATTGAGACTAACAATACTAATGAGATTGTTAAAGATGTTCCAAGTGATCAAGGTATTCCCAAAGCTTATCCAACCGTTCGTAATCACCCACATGACCAAATTATTGGAGATATTGGTGTGGGTGTTCGAACGAGGTCAATAATTGAAGAATTCTCTCACTGCGCATTCGTCTCTACCATTGAGCCAAAGAACATCCAAGAAGCGT